>QZGG01000286.1:0-180847 GCA_006409495.1 Sedum album
TTGCAACTTACTCAATTCAGTTAAAAATCAACTTTAATACAATTATCGAATCAACTAAATAACAACTAAGTTAAAAATTAAAAATAACATCCTCTAGTTTTAAAAATATATTTTGATTTGATTTTAAGTCATATTTATCCTATATGCTGATTAGTAATTACTTTGAAAGCACATTTACTTTTCAAATTTACTCCTAATAAGAAAATACATTAAATATTAATTTTATGGCCGTAAAATGTTCACAATTCCATATTATTAATTACAAAATAAAGGCATATGAAACTCACGTCATTAACAAATAATTTGAAGAAAACAAAGCAGAAAAGACATGTCCTAGAAGGTCGAGTAAGTTAAGAAAAACACGCCTTAGTTAAACGCAGCGGCGTGCTGGAGCCCGTCGCACGACCAATGACTTGTCTTGGGCTGCTAAGTGGACCGACGCTCTTTGGACCTTCTATGGGGTGGGGCCCTACATCTACTTGGAGCAGGTTGTCACTCAGGTCAATAAGATATGCACGTGACCCGTGTTTGAGTATCACGTGAGAGTATTGTACGGTAAAGCGTTGGACCAGCTGGATGGCAGCTCAAGGTTAGCTGTCGAAGAAGCAGTACATGGGCCAACTTTAGCATATGTTGGGTTCTGGCCCATAATGTCAAATATTAATGAAAGTTGCCGAATGGGAATTTTATTGTTTGGAAGAGTTTAGTTTCAAGGATTTAAGTGTCAAGTCAAATAGACATCTTTTATAGGAATTCTTATTTTTTCATGCAATTTTTGATGAGTTCTTTACCATTCTATTCTAAGGAAAATTACTTTTTGAATGGTGCCAGCAAATGATACATAAAATATGCGGTGCTTATCGAGCGTCAGAATGATCAAAACAGTAAAAACGTGTCGCTAAGGATAAGAGTAGTTTTGATATTAAAAAGTTATTTAACCATAATGCTATCAACTATTACTATTCCCTATGTACAGAAAGTAATTTCGAGCTGCCAAAAAGTACATGTGTAACTACATTAACTTGCATTTTAACATGTTAGGAAATATTTGAACAAACAGAGCCTAGTGAAAAAAGAGGCAAATGGCTGAGATATCGTCCATTGCAAAATTCCTTCTTTTCTGGTTCCACATTTTTGCAGCGTAATGCACTAGCCTTTTAGCAGCTTGATCTTTGATCGGTGTCGATGAAACTATTCGGACAGCCTCTTCGTTAGACAAAACATCCCAAACCTGAATCCAAAACATGAAAAATACATCTCAGTTACCTGAATCAGATTTGTAGTTGTAATTCTGTTTTTTTTTTAAATTTTATCGTACCCCGTCCGTAGCTGCGATAAGAAACTGATCGTGTTTTGTGATTGTTCGATGTGAAACTTCCGGGACTGAGATAAGGCCAAAGTCTTTCATGCAATGATCACCCAATGCCCTTGACACGGCTAAGCCAGGCGTGTAGGAATTGCCTTTCGGGGTCCAGATTCTGTACACGCCTGGCTCGTCGGCCATCGAGAAAACTCTGCCACTGGACTTGGATATCCTCTCTGCTTCCTCTGCAGAATATTTACATGTTTTAACAAATATCATCAAAATTTGAATGAAAGTTTTATGCAAAGGAGTGACACAAATGTGCGAGTTTTTTTCCGCTTACGAGGTAGATTTGGCTTGAAGTCGACGGTGAGTTGAGTAGCTACTATACACCCATCGTCTGAAGTCGTGGCAAGGACAGCACGCGAGTCGCCAACATTGGCCACCACAAGTACATCTCCTTGTTTGATGATGGTTAAGGCAGTTGAACCACTACAGAACGAATCGATCCCTGGATGCACCTTCAGCTCTTGATCAACTGCGTCATAGGATTTAAAGCATGACTGCTTCCACGCATCGAGCTGAGTAACTTGACTAACAAAGTTTCGAGTCCTCAGCTGAGCTAAGGCCTAGAGCTAGCTGCCAGTTACTTAGTAAATACCCTGTAATCGACTTCCGAATCTTTTTAGAAACAATATGACCCCATGGTCCATGCCCATCAAAAACTCCGCAAAAAATCGTATCATCTCGATACCCAAAATCCTGGAAATCACAAGAATTTTGTTTTCAAAAATGGAACATTTAGTAATAATAATAAAACTCAATACTTCGTGTTGTTCCATAGTGTGTCATGTTTGGCAAAATGTGTAGATGTTGTCATAGATAGAGTTGTATAGACGCTGTCACAGATGACATTCACAGACAGGCTTCGACAGGGCATATAGACGAAGTTCAGACAGAAGGCTTCGACAGGGCATACAGACGAAGCTCAGACAGAAGTCTACGACAACCAACTAATACAAAGAAAGACAAATAGATTGATCACAGAAAAAGATCAAAGATATTGTGCTGTGAGAGGATCATACTTGCAGACAGATTGTGTTCTGCAGAACAAGTAGACCGTGTCTAAGACAGAAAGCAGAAGAAAACAGACAAGCTACGTCTACGACAGGCAGATTGTGCCCAGTTGCATAATAGTTGCAGATTTCCTAATTGATTTAGGAAGTCCAAAGCTTTCTAGAATTTCTAATTAGTATGGATTAGAAATTAGATTGGTGTAGAAATATTATCAAGAAAGAAATCATGATAAGGATGAATTTAGGAAATAGTTTCCTAAAAGCAATTTAAGAAGTTATTATCAAATTAGGATTTGATAATACAAGTTCTACAAGGATTCATCATATAAAGCACTATATAAAGGGTGAAGCCTTGAAGAGGAGAAGAAGAGAGACACATATTGAGCTAGAGCAAATATACATACAAACACTCTACGACAAGAAAGCACTTGGGAGAGGCTTAGATATTCGGGTTACTCGGGAGAGGACCAAGAGGCGTCTTTCGGGAGATTGACGTAAGCGAACAAAAAGAGGGATCTTCACCTAAGGGGACTTAGGTCGCATATTCTAGTGAGTTGTAGTATAGGTCGGACAAGAGGGATTCTTGTGTACGTTGTACTAACTCTAATAGTGAATTGCGTTTTCGCTGGGTTCGGGAGAACTCCCCACATTACGGACGTTTGGTTCCTGAAGTGGGTTAACAAACATCGTGTCTTTACTTTATCGTATATGCTTAAATAGCGATAAACTGTCATAGACTAAGCTAAGTTGAATACACTTAGGCTGTCCAAGACTGGACTAAGAAATCTGCACATAAGCTGTCACAGACTGCATTAAGTTATATCAAAAATCTGTGACAAAGTGAGCAGCATATAGGGACAAGTATATCTGCAACAGCAGAATTTCACTTCGTGAATGATCGATTTAAATCATACCTTCCAGACAACAAATGAGTCCTGATTGATCCCCTTACCGCCGCGTCTAGAGCAAGCCGCTGCAAAGTCTCTACCACCTTTGCTAGAGCAAATGTTCCCATTAGAGCTCAAGATCATGTCATTCTTCCTAGCTTCTTTCGCCATTTTATCCGCGGCTTCCCTACTCCCAAGTTCCTCAACCTTGTCCTTACAATTTTTCTTGGTCTTAGACAAGCCTTCCAACTGAGCCATGAGAGTCATTTTGTTGATCAGATGAAAAGGGAATATGTTCTTAGATTTTGAGGTACTAAAAGTGGGAAGAGAATTATGTTGGAGATGTGGTCTTGTTGTTTATCATGTGGGAGTGTTTTGCTGCCTTTTATTGCATGTGCGCCGGAGGGTGTGGATGGTCTACCATTGCAACTAGGTATGTAAGTGCTCGTGTCACTTGATGTGGCGTATGTGGTCTTGTTTCCTTCAACTTGCTTTTTGTTGTTTTGAATTCTTGTGATCAATGTGTTCATGGTTTTTTTGATAAGATACGTTCAATAATATGATATTCAGTCGACAAATGGTTACATATTAGTTGTTACTATATAGTATTGAATTATGAATCAAGACTTGTAAATCTGGCTTTTAGATCAGTTTAGTATTGATTTTCATAAAAATATATTATGAAAATGAGTAACATAGATTTAGATTCTATGAAACAATAGTTATTTGTTGCGAATCAAAATTAGGAAAGTTTGACAATTAGTTCATACAAAACTACGTAAGCTTATAATATAAAATGTCAAAACGACATCATTTTGATAGTCGCATCAAATAACAGAGCAATAAAGAATCAAATCCAAGTAACATCACTTAGATTTTGAACATGAATACTCAATAAGTTTACAAATAGTATACATAGAGGTTATATCATGTGGTTCCATCCAATTTGGTGGACTCGTGGATTTCCTCTTGTACCTGTTGATTGCATTTTTTGGATGCACCAGATTGCGCCACGTATGTGCATTTGTCACATGCTTCATTAATGCGCTGGCACAATCTGGTGCGTCCAAAAAATGCAATCGATGTGTGCAAGAGGGGATCCACGAGTACACCAAATTGAGGGGATACACATGATACATTTTCAGTATACATATAATTTCTCTAATTAAAATTAGAATTTAGTTTTAAACAATCAATTTGTGTCATAACTCATGATTAGTGTTCTCATCATGGGTTTGATATGATGATAAACAAGCCTCTGATACTTACTCTTTATATCTAAATTTTGTCACACTCAGATATGTTAAAATAATAAAGTCGGTATAAAAATAGACTATTTCGCTCGGCTTACATTAAGTTTACTTTACTAACTAATCTTTGTTTTTATCAGGCCAAATGTAGAGTCATACTAAATTTAGGGCAACAAGGGTCCAATGGTGATCCAACGTAAGAGAATACATGTAATTTTTATCATAATATTAAATTAAGTTTAATGTGTGATTCTTATCTTGTCCTAATCATTATAACTATGTGAGTTATTTCTTATGAAAAATTAAACTTATTTTTTTAAGCACTAAGGAGTAATTAGTAGAGAATGGGTGTCATATTGTATGAGGCCATGATAATTTATCCTATATATAAAGTAGGAAGGGCTGAATTGACGGTATTTTGAATCCACAATTCTTCTTTCCAAATTATTTCTATTTCACTTCACATTTACATACGTTAATTACCCACTTTCGATATAATTATAATTATATTATATAAAAAAATTTTATGCAGATATTTATGTGCACAAACTACATGTTGTTTAATTTTCATAATTCAAATTTCTTGGTTTAAGTACAAAGCAAAACGCCAGAAAGATAATGTACTGAGTTGTGTTTCAACTTTCAACATGCAGGTGAGCTGAAAAGCATAACCAAGTGGTTGAAGAACATGGTAAATGGTCGACTGGGAGGTATCAAACTCAGGCCTCTTGCAATATGCTTGTTATATACTCACTACAACAAAATTCTTGCAATTTCTTACAAAGTAAACTATAACCACAACTGTCAAAATGAAAGGGGTCAATAGACTCTTGTATCTAGCATTGTGGATAATTAATTTTGCTAAATGCATGAACGTTCTGTACACACTGAATATCGAATCTCTACTTTTAAAATTAATTTATACTTATACCTTGATTTTAGGTGTACAAAAAATTTGATTACTAAATTTTAAAAAGTTGAATTTTATAAAAAAATTAAGTAATTTTTACGAATGTATCAAAATACACTTGAACAGACAAGATCTGTTTGCGAAGGATTTGAGCCTCGACCTCGAAAGTGTTTTGATAAAAACAAGATTCTTATTTCAAGATAACTAGTATTTTTATACGTTGTGTGAATTATTTAGAAAGTGATGCATTTATCTTTCATGAATTGTAATGTCATGTTAACTAGTATTTTAGTGGAGATGAATTTGGCCTATAAAATACTGTACACTCTTATAGTTTTATTTGCTATTGAAATGTGGTTTTTTGACAAAAATTACCATCTCAATTGTTTAATTTTTAGGCAGATTTTGAAATATTTATTAGGGTTAATTCATAAGAACCACCCATAAAATACTCGGTTTTCCAAGTCCCACCCATAAAACTTTCCTTCACAAATCACAACACGCCGTTAATTTTTTTTTCACACACTCCACGTCAAACGCGTGTATCTACTCGCCAAATGAATTATCAAAAAGACTTAATACTCAAATCCAAATTACAAAACTTCAAACCCAACGACATCGAACACAGAGCACCAAATCTAACCTAACGAAACCGAACACAGAAGAAGGACGGTCCGGTCGTTCAACCTCTCGTCGAAGGAGCGCAACGTGATTCACTGACATGGTGTTGATCGAAGACAAAACCTACGATGAGACGGAAGCGGAGGTACCAGAATTTGAAAGCGAAGATGCTGGGAATACGAATTTCAGAGATGCGCTTCCGGAATTCGGTGATGGCGGAGATACACATGTGTACGAGGAATCGCTGGAGCATGCAAGACCACCATCAGCTAAACAAGTTGAGAATGTGGTTGTTGGTGAATGTCAAACAGGGGGCAAATTGCAGTGGACGAGATGGAACTCGATGATGAAGAACTGGAGAGTCTGGTTGGTTCAGACGAAGGGGACAAAGGGGAGAAAATGTATATTCAGTTTGATCCCGTAGTAGATTTTAACAAGCCTATTGAATTTAGTCGAGGGATGGTGTTTAGTTCAAATGAGATAGTAAGGGAAGCATTACGACAGTATGCAGTGGAAAACGGTGGGTATTATTTCTATCTGCATAATGATAAGAGTAAAATCTCAGCGTATTGTGTGCATAGATGTGACTGTCCATTAGAGCATGGTCGGAAGAAGTGTGCGTGTAAGGTGTTTAAGTGCGGGTTCAAGGCTTATGCGAGGAAAATTGCTGCAGATGGTAGTTTTCAGTTGAAGGGTTTTGTTGGGAAGCATGAGTGTGGTTGGCAGGAAAAGAATAAAAAGCTTCGGGGAAAGTGGTTAGCTGAGAAATACTTAGAAAATATTAGGGATGATCCTTCATGGAAGCTCTCTGCTTTTATTCAGGATGTTAGAAGGAAGTATGGGGTTCACCTAGGGTATAGTTTGACATGGAAAGCGAGAAATAAATCAATGTTGAAGATACGAGGAGATGCGAAAAAACAGTATGCAAAGATTTGGGATTATGCAGCTACGACCCGAAAATATAATGAAGGCACCATTGTTTTTGTAAGGTAGACTTACAACGTCCTGAGAAGCCTATTTTCCAGAGGATATATGTTAGTTTTGCCGCTTCTATCAAGGGTTTTAAGGAAGGATGTCGGCCAATCATAGGGGTTGATGGTTGTCACGTGCGTGGTGCATTTTCTGGCCAAGTGTTGGTGGCTGTTGGCAAGAATGGGAATAATCAGATTTTTCCGATTGCTTTTGCAGTTGTAGAAGCCGAAAGACGAGAGACCTGGGGGTGGTTTCTTGTGATTTTGATGCGTGATATTGGAGAAGTGAATCCAACATTTATGTCGGATAGGCAGAAGGTATATCTTTGTATTTTGCACTGATTATAAGTAAATTCGTCACTGATTATAACTGATTTCATATTGTTTTTGTGAACTTATGTAGGGATTAATTGAAGAGTTGAACCTTATTGTCCCGCCGCAAAAGTTAAGAGTATGCGTACGACATCTCTACAATAACTTCAAGCAACAATGGTCTCGGAGTGCACTGAAAAACCTGGTTTGGGCAGCGGCGAGGGCATACACAAAAAAAGATTTCCAGACACATGGAAGAAATTAAAAAAGTGGACGCCAAAGCCTTCGATTATTTAATGAGCCAAAATCCCAGTACATGGTCAAGACATCAGTTCCAGAAGGACACCAAATCTGATATGCTGCTGAATAATGTTTGTGGGAGCTTCAATGCTTTCATACTTCCGTGTAGAGATAGGCCAGTCATTTCGTTATGTGAATGGATTTGACGGGAGTTAATGAACCGGTTGGCGGGTTATGGCGGTGCATTCACTCCTAATACTACGAAGCTGATTGAGGCAGCCAAAATGGAAGCATCGAAAAACTGTAGATGCATCTGGGGTGGAGGAAGTACGTATGAGGTCGACCATCATCAGAGGACATTTGTCGTGGACTTAGAAAAAAGAACATGTGGGTGTTTCAAATGGGAGTTAACCGGGATACCCTACCCTCACGCAATCTGCAGCATCATCAAAACATGAGGCAATATTGAAGAGTATGTGGACCGTTGTTATAGCACTGACACATACAGGAGGGCTTACAGTAGTGTAATCAACACTCAGCCAGATGAGGCAGACTATGTCGAGTCAGGAAATGTGCCACCTGAACTGCCAATATTTGTAACTCAACCTCGTCGGCCAAAGAAGCACGCGAGGCGTAGGCAGGTTGGGGAAGAACCACCTCCAAGCAAACGACCTAGAATCAGAATAAGCGGTTTCAGAAAGAAGTGCAGCATCTATAATCAGCTTGGACATACCAAGAACAAGTGCATGCTTAGACGAGACCTTGGGAGTAGGTTGGGACAAGTGAGAAACACATTTAGGCGGAGAAAAAATCAGGTAAAGGGTTTAGTTCCATTTGACTAGTTAAAACTGTCTTAAAACACATTTAAGTTTCATGTTGTGTGCTGAAATGCAGGAACATGTCGGAACAAGTGGTGAAGTTCCAGCTGCAAGTAGGGACTAATGTTTATGTTCCAGCTGCAAGTAGCCAAGCTTCAGCTGTGGTTGACTTCAGATTTCCTTTGGGCGACGATGGTGTCTATGACTTCACGTTAAATAGGGATTAATGTGTCTTGATCTGTTTCTGCAAACTCTGTGTACTAATATGTTTCTGTAAACTTTGTGTACTGATGTGTGATGACTTCACTTTTGTAATGTGAAGTCTTGTAGTAATCACTTCCCTTTAGTAATGTGAAGTCTTGTGATGTGTTTATGTTGTAATGAAACTGCAGGTTATTTAAGGTTGTTTGATAATGCAAACTGGTCATGCCCAATTTTTTGCAGAATCTAAATCCAACAAAACCAACAAGCTGGCTGATACAAAACCAAATGAAACACATTCACTAATTCAAAATTATTACAAGAGGGGATGAACATCAGATTCATTGAAACACCCTGTTACACACATGCGAAATACCTAACCGAAGTCCAACTAAACACAAAAAATACTAAAATCCAAACAATCTTCTTCCCCGAACTAGAACAAGCTCCTTTTCGCATTATGGCTTCTCGCAGCTTTGATTCCATATTTGTCGGTATACCATGTAGCAGGTTTATCTGTTTGCCATTCGTCATTTGCTGAAGCTGTTGCGTATCTCCGAATCTTATCTTGGGGTTTTCGAAACTGAAGATGTTTCTCTGATCAATCTCGTGCATTGACATACCTGATAACGTGGCCCCTTTATCAAAAACTGCCGACTGGAGACTTGCGAGGCTTTGCGCCGGTAGATGACCTGATGCTGCTATAGCTTGAAGATCAAGTCCAGTTAAAGAAGACATGCCTCCAAATGGACCATCCTGAGATCCCATGAATCCATTGTTGAGAACGCCAGGGTGTTGCTGCATACCGCCGCTAATCCTTCTAAGATATAAACGGTATTTCTGCAACCAAGGCTTTCATTTCAAAATCAATTAAGATTATAAATTAACGATCAAGAGTTCTGATTTTTACCAGCAAAGATTGAAACTGACCTGCAAATGGCTGGCCACATTTTCTCTTGTGAGCCCCGCAACATTCATTATCTCCAAAATCTTCTTAGGGACAGCTTCTGTTCAATACGTTAAGTTGCTTTAACTAAAATGCATACTTTATAAAAAATGTACATTTTTCTAAGTACACATCGAGAGTATTTTGAACGAGGATACAATGACCGGCACTAGCCGCAAATTGAAAATAAAGATTGTTTTGTAGATGCGGACTTAAGCCAGCAATTAGAGGTACTTACTGTCAATTCCAAGTTGATTGACAGCACCTATGAACTGCTGATGGAGCTCAACAGACCAAACAACACGAGACTTTGTCAAAGTGGATGAATCATCTCTATCGTCCAACTCCCTCCATTCGTGCTTCTTTTTCCTAACGACATGTTGCCAAATGTTCTTAAGCGCATCCATCCTCACCGGTTTAATTAAGTAATCGCACGCACCGTGTGTTACACCCTTCATAACAACCTCTTTAGCATCATCAGCGGACATCACTGCAAAACCGGAAAAATACACTAATTGTAAACCCTAACTCTTAACTAAAAACCCTGACAAAATCTCAACAAAACAGATATTATATAAATGAAACTTACTAATGACGGGAAGATCCATTTCCAAACGAACATGCTCAAGCAACTTAAATCCATCCATATCCGGCATATGAACGTCGCTAATAACAACATCATATCCATTCTTGTTCTCTCGAAGCAGCGACAATGCTATTTCCGCTCTATTACACTTTGTAACTGGTCAAAAATAAAAACCTAGCAACATCAACAAGAAACCCCAAACACAAAAAGCCTTGCAAAATCATTCAATTCACCAAAAATGTAACCACATAAATTGTCAAGAATTTCTAAATCCACCCAACCCTAATTTCACAATTCTTCAATAATCAAACCACAAAACTTAATGCAAAGCCCTAATTACAGAAGCCCTAATTGGAAAAAGCCCTAATATCAGATCCCAAATCAAAACCAGTCAATTCAACAATCAACAAGGAAAATGAAGACATACCCTCATACAAACAACTCTTAAGCATCCTCTCCAAGATAACCAGACACGTAGGATCATCGTCAACTACAAGCACCCTAAGACCAGCCGGAAACTTGTCGGTAACAGGATCTACACTTCTCCAATTCCCACCGGCAGAATTCGCCATCGATCTGCTCCCTCCTGAGCTCAGATTCATCAACTCCAACCCAAGATCCGAACTTTACAACCCAAATCAAAAAACCCCAAATTCAAGACAAAAGTAAATAACAGGAGATTCCGATTAATATTGAATTTGAGATCGAAACCCAGAAAAAGGAGCCAACTTTGAAGATGGGTTTGGAAACGGGGAGCAAGGAGAGGATGAAGGAAGGTAGGAGGAAAGAGGTGTCGCAGGAGTTCAAGTTGAAATTGGCTTGGTGTGGTGTGTGTTTTATGATTAAAATAATGAATGGAAAGGTGGAACCTTTTGGAGATGGAGATGGATACAGCTCACATAAGCAAGCAACGCAACTCAGTTGGATCGATTGAGGAGTGGGGGAGTTGATGGATCAGTCAATTTTCGCCATTTTTCGAGCTCTGAATCGCTTAAGTAAAACCTCTGCTTTATCTCTCTTTCTCAGCAACTGTGATTAACAGCTTTTGCTTACTGCTTGCTACTCCTCTACTCATTTTTTTATTATTTACTTATTTTTTACAGATATCACATTTAACAAATTTTGAAATTAGCCTTTAATTTAGGAAAGAATTATCTGAATTTGGAAACTAAATTAATTAATTAATTATGTGAGGCTAATTTTGTGAATATCTTATTAAATAATATATATGGATAAGATCTAGAGGCGGTAAAATTTTGAGAAACAACAGTTAATTTGATTAATTAATATGAAATTTTAACAAATTGATTAGAATATTATCTTTATTTTTGCGATTAGTAGATTGCGGCCGGTGTCTAAAATGGCTTTAAGTAAATATTGTTATTGATTGATATGAAACGACATTAGTTATTTGTTGGTACTTTTACACTAGGAGCACTATGTATTAAGTATTTGCCTGTTTTAATGAGTTTTGTAGTCATGTGTCCAATGCTGATTGAGACATTACAGTAATAGAGCATACTTTCTAAGGAGTATTTTTTAGGATTAGGGCGGTCATTCATACGATCGATTTATTTTAGAGGTGAGTTGTTTAAAACAAAAAATTGTATTGATGCATACCCATTTGTTTAAATTGTTCAAAATCAAAATGATTTGAATGTAATTGAGCAAAATATGTCATTATGAATATTAATAGTTTATTTTACTATTTAATTGAAAGAATATAATTGTAAGTTCTGGCCCATAAAGTCAAATATTAGTTAAAAGTTGCTGAATGAGAATTTTATGATTGAAAGAGTTTTTCATCGAGTTTTAAGGATTTAAATGTCAAGTTGGTGCTCTATTGGTTGACGGACCTGACAAAGGAACCTCAGAGTTAGGGTTCGAACCCAGACCTGAAGTTCATTGGAATATGCAGTGCTTATCAAACGTTAGAATGATCAAAACATTAGGAAAAGTATCAGTAAAGGTAAGTGTAGTTTCGATATTGAAAAAGTTAATCGACTATAATGCCTTCGACTGTTATTATTCCCTATGTATATTCCTTATGTACAAGACAGGGCATTATGGTAATTTTGAGTTGCCAAAAGTACATGTGTAACTACATTAACTTGCATTTTAACATGTTAGGAAATTTTGAACAAACAGAGCCTAGTGAAAAAAGAGGCAAATGGCTGAGATATCGTCCATTGCAAAATTCCTTCTTTTCTGGTTCCACATTTTTGCAGCGTAATGCACTAGCCTTTTAGCAGCTTGATCTTTGATCGGTGTCGATGAAACTATTCGGACAGCCTCTTCGTTAGACAAAACATCCCAAACCTGAATCCAAAAACATGAAAAAAATACATCTCAGTTGCCCGAATCAGATTTGTAGTTTTTTCTAGTTTTGTAGAATTTTATCATACCCCGTCTGTGGCCGCGATAAGAAACTGATCGTCTTTTGTGATTGTTAGATGTGAAACTTCCGGGACTGAGATAAGGCCAAAGTCTTTCATGCAATGATCACCCAATGCCCTTGATACGGCTAAGCCAGGCGTGTAGGAATTGCCTTTCGGGGTCCAGATTCTGTACACGCCTGGCTCGTCGGCCATTGAGAAAACTCTGCCACTGGACTTGGATATCCTCTCTGCTTCCTCTGCAGAATATTTACATGTTTTAACAAATATCATCAAAATTTGAAATGAAAGTTTTATGCAAAGGAATGACACAAATGCGGGAGTTTTTTCCGCTTACGAGGTAGATTTGGCTTGAAGTCGACGGTGAGTTGAGTAGCTACTATACACCCATCGTCTGAAGTCGTGGCAAGGACAGCACGCGAGTCGCCAACATTGGCCACCACAAGTACATCTCCTTGTTTGATGATGGTTAAGGCAGTTGAACCACTACAGAACGAATCGATCCCTGGATGCACCTTCAGCTCTTGATCAACTGCGTCATAGGATTTAAAGCATGACTGCTTCCACGCATCAAGCTGAGTAACTTGACTAACAAGTTTCGAGTCCTCAGCTGAGCTAAGGCCTAGAGCTAGCTGCCAGTTACTTAGTAAATACCCTGTGATTGACTTCCGAATCTTCTTTGAAACAATATGACCCCATGGTCCATGCCCATCAAAAACTCCGCAAAAAATCGTATCATCTCGAAACCCAAAATCCTGAAAAGCACAAGAATTTTTAAGCTGAGAATGGAATATTTAGTAATAACTATAGAACTTGATATTTTGGTGAAAGGGTTATTTAGATCATACCTTCCAGACAACAAATGAGTCTTGGTTGATCCCCTTACCGCCGCGCCTAGAGCAAGCCGCCACAAAGTCCTTACCACCTTTGCTAGAGCAAATGATCCCATTAGAGCTCAAGATCATGTCATTCTTTCTAGCTTCTTTCGCCATTTTATCCGCGGCTTCCCTACTCCCAAGTTCCTCCACCTTGTCCTTAGAATTTTTCTTGGTCTTCGACAAGCCTTCCAACAAAGCCATGAGAGTCATTTTTGCTGATCAGATGAAAAGGGAATATTTTCTTAGATTTTGAGGTACTAAAAGTGGAAGAGAATTATGTTGGAGATGTGGTCTTGTTGTTTATCATGTGGGAGTGTTTTGCTGCCTTTTATTGCATGTGCGCCGAAGGAAGGTGTGGATGGTCTATCATTGCAATGCAACTAACTTAGCTGGAGTTTTATAGGTATGCAAGTGCTTGTGTCACTTGATGTTGCGTATGTGGTCTTGTTTCCTTCAACTTGCTTTTTGTTGTTTTGAATTCTTCTTGATAAGATACGTTAAATAATATGATATTCAGTCGACAAATGGGTTACATGTTAATTGTTACTATATAGTAGTGAATTATGAATCAAGACTTGTAAAGCTAGTTCTTAGATCAGTTTAGTAGGAAGAAGATCAAGGAGGATAAGTATTTATACGTAGAACAGTAGGACATCATCTCAACCGTTGATTTCTAATAATCTAACGGCTGAGATTGATAACCGTCATTCTCAACCGCCCGTGTATTTTGCATATTCAACTATCAATTTAAATAAAAAACCAACTTAATCTCAACCATCAGATCAATCAAAATCAACGGTTGAAATCGTGTCCTTCCGTCTTATAAAAGTTACTTGTCCTCCTGGATTCTTACTCCAGTTTATTATAGACTTGCATAGTAAATATATAATGAAATAAGTAACATGCGTTCGGATTCAATGATACAATAGCAATTTATTGTGAATCAAAACTAGAAAGTTTTGACAATTAGTTCTGACAAAACTATGTAAGATTATAGTTTAAAATATCAAATCGACGTTGTTTTGATACTCGAAACAAATAGCAGCACATTATCCGATCCAAATCCAAGTTAAATCACTTAGGTTACAAATTTGAACATGAATACTCAATAAGGTTACAAATAGTATAACATATAATCTCTCTTATTAAATTAGAATTTTTGATTTAAACAACTAATTTGTGTCATTACTCATGATTAGTGTTCTCATCATGGGTTTGATATGATGATATACAAGCCTCTGATTACTCTTTATATCTAATTTTTGTCACACTCAGATATATTAAAATAACAAAGTCGGTATAAAAATACACTATTTTGCTTGGCTTACATTGAGTTTACTAACTAATCTTTGTTTTATCAGGCCAAATGTCAAGTCATACTAAATTTAGGGCTACAAGGGTCCAATGGCGATCCAACCTAAGACATGTAATTTTTGTCACAATATTAAATTAAGGTTAATGTGTGATTCTTATCTTGTCCTAATGATTATAACTATGTGAGTTTTTTCTTATGAAAAATGAAACTTCCTTTTGTAAGCACTAAGAATTAATTAGTAGTGAATTGGTTTCCTAATCACGTTTATACAATCAGGGAAAGGTTCAAATGAGAACCTATTTTAAAATGAAAACTTAGAACTAATGTGAGCCTTAAGATGTATGAATTAAATGGTTTGGATTGATGACCCCATTAATCAAATATTAATTATTTTTAGTGATGAAAGGGCTCACTTGTCATTTCAGATTAATATAGTTACTAAATGGATTATTTTAAATTGCATAAAAAATTTAGTTTATATAATTTATTTTAAAATTTAAAATTTGTGGATATAAAAAGTGCATCACTAAATACTTTAAAAGTGCAACAATTTTTTAATAAAAAGTGCATTTCTAGAAATTTCAAAAATGCATCAAAATTTAAAAAATTGTAATAATTTTTTAATATGCAGATTGTAATGCACTTTTAAAAAAAATATTTCAATGCACTTTTTTAAAATATTGTAATGCACTTTTTTAAATATTGTAATGCACTCTAAAAAAATATTTTAATGCACTTTTTATAAAAATATATTAATACACTTTCAAAAATCATTAATTATGAATTATAAAAATTGAATTGACAAGTGTGCCCCTCATATTGATTGATGATAGTAATTACCATATTAATAATGTCATTAATCACATCCATTGAATTGTTTGATCGTGTGGTTTATATTGGTTCTAAGTTTTTATTTTAAATGTGGTTTGTACCGGAACTAAACCCTATACAATCAATCGATTATCATAGAGTGTCATATTGCATGAGACGATGATAATCTATCTTATACATAAAATAGAAAGGGGTGAATTGACAGTTTCTTTTGAAACCACAAGTTATCTTCTCAAATTATTCTTATTTTTACATATGTTAATTAGACACTTCCTATAAGGCCTCTTGCAGTAATGCTTCCTATAGGTGAGCTGAAAAGCATATTCAAGTGGTTGAAGAACATGGTAAATGGTCGACTGGGAGATATCAAACTAAGGCCTCTTGCAGTAATGCTTGTTAGAGTCCGGATCCTGTGCGACCTTACGTCCCATTTTATTATCGTCGGATGTTGGTAAAATGAATGGACAGGATGTATTGGGGGGAATTTAATTCACGTGCAAAATTGAGTGAGTTGGGGGCAGGTGATGTGTGCAGGCGGCTGGATTTTTGGACCGTTGGATGACTCTGATCCAACGGTTCCTGTAAGGTTCGCAGGATCTCATTTAAGATGGGGGTTCTCAAAAGAACACGCGCCATGCTTATTATATATATTCACAACAACAAAAATCTTGCAATTTTACAAAGTAAATTATAATCACAATTGTCAAAATGATAGGGGTCACATCTTGGGTGGTGTCTAAGTGGTAAGGGCGTCTTCATACACACCCTTAGGTCATGAGGTATACCTCACCTACTTCTTGCCCTGAATGAGGCCTTTCCTACTCCTCATGTACGCTGTGTGAATTATTTAGAAAGAGGTGCATCATCTTTCATGAATTGTAATGCATGTGTTCTGAATTTGGCCTATATAATACACTCGTATAGTTTTATTTGCTTCAAATTGAATATTAAAATATGGTTTTTTACTAAAACTACTATCTCAATTGTTCAATTTTAATAAATCTACACTTTTTGCTTTTATCCATGAGCTTCACCCATGAATTGTAATGTCAGTGTTTATAACATCTTTTGTCAAAAATTTGGCCGTTTCACTAAATTGAATAAATTTAAAATCAAAATTTTACATTAATACACTTATAATATTATTAATCTTATTATGCTTAAATCATCCAAAAACCCGTGACTTCAACCTTCACCTGTCTCTATAACATCAACAAATCAAAACATTTTTCAAAATTAATCTTAATTGATTTCATTTTAGGATTAACGATGTTATTATGTTAGTTTATTAGTTTTAAAATCTGATCTAAAGCATATTCAACTTAATCCACGATTAAAATTCTGACAACGAAGTCGAAAACAATGATAGGATGTCACGGTTTAACAAATTTGAAACCAAAAAATGAATTTTATTAAAATTAATCTATTAATAGGGTGGTTTTCGGCGGAAAAAAACCATTGAAATATGATGATATGTTTAGAGCTCATGAGTCGGCTGCTATGCTTCAATCAAATGTAGTCAGCTGTTTTAAACTTAATTGGTGGCTAAAAAGTTTTCGGTGGATCAAGAAGCCGACGTGCAAAGTGCTCTATTCGTATTGAAACATTAACATGTGTTATCCTTTATTATTTGAGAAATTCCGTATGCACCGATTTTTTTATATAATATCAAAGTCACTATCTTTTTGGTACATGATTGTTCTTAATACTATACTTTTTGTCCACATGTCCGCATACATTTTTATTTTTATAAAATAATTTTTATGAAGTTTGTAATTAATTTGTCAAATATGTAAATATATAAATCAACAGAGGTAATTTGAAAATGTGAATTATGACTTCAAAAGAAATCGTTAATTCACCTTTTCTGTTTTATATATAAGATAAAGGGTTCGTTTACTTTGCGACCCCCTGCAAACGTGCATTTTGTCTTTTCAACTGTTTGCACTTTTAAGTTAACTGTATGCATATTCCTAAGTGCATTTGTGCATCCGCAAAATGACAAAAACTTGTACACTAAAAGACAAAATTGCAAAATCATGAATTTTGGACCGCCATTTGCCTGGGTCGCAGGAATCGCACCTTTTGACCTGGGTCGCAAATGAACCGTTTCCATAAGATAGATACTCTCAATTTGCATAAACTTAAATACTTGCAGTGTTCAATATAAAGAAAATTGCGCTGGCCAAACAAATTGAAATTGATCAGTTCAATTCATACACTCACAAATCCATTTCCATCAAGAACAAGACCACTGTTAAATGTTCAAGAACAGTTCTCATTTCCAAGCACAAGATGAACCACATCAGGCAAGCTCTTCACACCTTTAACACAACTCACAATCTTCCCAGTGACATTATTCTTCAAGTTAATGTTATGAAACTCAGTTGCACAATGTGTCTCCTGACTGCATTTTAACACCACACCAGCCTCAGATGTTGTGGTTCCGGTGATGTTCTCGAAGCGAACATCACTGATCTTAACATGAGATGCTTTAGCTGAAGCATCTTTGGAACCTAACCCGATTTCTTGGTTGAGAAAAATCGGGGTCTTTACGTTAGTCATTGTGATGTTTTGGAACTTGATGGCATGAGCTTGGTTTTGGTATGGAGTCACCCATGTCTTGAACCTTATTCCATATTCAGCATCTGATATGCTTACGTTTCTTACTGTGATGTTCTTCACTTCTAGCTCGTTTTCGATTCTTCCTAGGTACCCAACGCTGTTCGAAATCAAATACAATCATCAAACGTAGTCACATTCTAATATTTATTTATCCGAATTCTAACTCAAAAGTATTAGTAAATATTTGTAGCATCCTAAAAATTGTCATAAGTGAATAATTCTTCAAGTGCTACTTTTAAGAATTTACGCAATACCTGATTCCTGTTCCGGATTTGCAAATGACTCTAAAAAGGGAGACTTGACTAGACCCAGCGCCGAAGGAGGCGCAGTCAGCACCGGAGGTAATCGCACTCTTGGCGATTGAGATGAAAGTTGAGTTAGTAATGTGGAAGCCCTCGGTCGTGGGGCTAGTTTTAGGGGCAGATAATCGAAGCCTTCGGAGCGTGATGTTGCTGCTACCGTCTATCTGAAAGTTGTACCCTTTTGGATTTTTCGAAGTAATGTTCCTAACAAAAACGTTAGATGATTGGGAGATGAACACATTCTGCACCAAAAAGATTTAAATGCAGAAAAGTTAGAGTATATAAAAAGAGTTGGAAATAATTTCTAAAATCAGGACTTACGCTTGGGGGCATAATGCAGTCAGGATTTGTATCGCAATCATTTGCAACCCAACTTGATTTTCCCTGCCCGTCTAGCAACCCTCCGGTACCAATGAAGACCATGTGATCAACGTATTCGATCGCGATCCATTGCCCATTGGGGAAGTTGGTGGAATCAGCATCAGCTTTTATTGTCCCCTGAAGTTGCACTACAATAGGACCTTTTGTGGTGCATGGTCCTTGGAAATTCACTTGTGATGTGTAAAACACACCTTTAGGGATCAACAGCCTTGCCTTTGCATTCGAATGGCAAGCCGCCTGCCACGCTTTGTTAAAGTTCTGCACAATGCAAAACATGTTTACAACCAAATCTCAAATTTGGGACTAAATGTTTCAAGTCAAGTAGTTCAAATTATTTCAAATTTTATGGATAGAATAGCAACTTACCGGTCCATTATCGGCATCTTTTGAGTCCATTTTGGCACCATAATCCAAGACATTGAAGATCTTCTCGTCCGGACCGGGGACATCGAAACGAGTGGCTGGGTGAGACTCAGCCAACACGGCCAAAAGAGCCAAGCAGAGGAATCCAACAACTCTAACTTCAGACATTTTTCCAACTCAAAACCTTAAAAAACTGTTCTTTTCCTGATGAGAAAAAAGATTGCTGCTCAGAGGCGAATCACCTACGTTTGATGGATTGTTGTTCTTGTTGTTAAATACAAATGTGAATTTCATAACGGTTGGGAATGACAGAGTGTTGCACCAAAATTGGATATTTGGGTTTTCGAGGAGTTTGGATTTGAACCGGTTTTGGAGTTGTGAATTTCTGTTGCTATCCTTTTAAAACGGTTGCGTTTTCCCCACAAATCGAGTGCTAGGGTGACACTTTTCGATGTATGATTCGCTGAAAATCTGAATGGGTTAATTTGTTTGTGATTTCGTTTCATTTTCAGTCGAACATATTTGGTCAAACGTATTGTCTGACTTTAAATTCATGAATGCCAATAACCACACAAAAAGTTTACGAATAGTAGAATACAATGAATAATATTTTATTAGAATTAATGATTTTGGAACAATAAGAAATAGTCAAGTTTTTATACAAAATCGATAAGTGATTGTATTTTTTCTTTAAAAAATAAAACATGAGTGATTTGCATGTTAATTATTTATTATTATAGGATTTTAAGATAGTAGGACTTAAACTGATCAGTTCAATTTTTCAATATAACGGACGAAATTTAAAGTTAATATTTTAACTGTCCTGAGTTTTGCGCAAACATATCTCTTGTTTAATTTGCAGAATAAATTAATATCAAATGTTATATTATCGAAATTGATGTTTGAAATTGTGTTTTAGGGTCAAAAAAACTTATTTGTCTCACATAATCCCAACTCTATTATTATATGGTCCCCTATTTTAAACCAAATTATATAATATTTAATCACCTTAACCAATCACCTTCAAAAAAAATTAATCCGATTTTCCATGGACGATTTAAAAAGATACCTTGGTTTAGGATCTGGCTCCTGCCCAAATGTTGTGCGATCCATCATGTTCGTCAGACTCTAAAAAACTGAATTCACATATGTTATTCTCATTTACACTCATATTCATCTTCATATCCATCTTCCGATACGAAATTAAAACTTTCTAAATGAGGGATTCTTGATCACATTTTGTACATTATGATTGGATTTGTAAATTTAGGCAGATTTTGAAATATTTATTATCGTTTTTTATTTACCCTCCGTTTGGATGCGGGGAAATAGGAATGAAAATTTATAAAAAAATGTAAAGGAAAATAATTTTCCAATTAAAATTTGACAGTAAAAGTTTATGTTATTTCCTTTGTATTTTTTCATTTTCCTTGATACAACCAAATACACCCAAATATTTTTCTTTAATTTTGTTTATCAAAGTTTCTTTTCCATGCAACCAAACTGGAAGTTATTTACTATTTTTAGTTAATTTTCTTTCATCATACATTCCTTTTTTCGTAAATTTCTTCTCATATAAATTCATGTTACCCTTTGATTGATTTAAAGGAGTACATCTTTTGTACTAATAAGTTGTTGCTTTTAGACTTAATTGTTCAATAAGAGAAAATTCATATTGATGTGAGAAAGTGCATGCTACTTGGAATCAAGCCACATCAAAATATGTGATAGATGTGCAAAGTTTTCATGAATTACCCATTTTCTACATGAGATTGTACCACATTTCAACACTATTTCAGAGTATCTAAAAATGAATTGTTTAGTAGAATTATCCTGTAGATGCGAGTATTATTTTGACTAACAAGTAATAATAAGAATGATTTCCCTTCATGTTCAATTTGTAATGATATGACACACTTTTTAAAACATTACTTGAAAGTAAACCTATCTGCTAAAATTAAATTGTTTTGGCTGGTGTCAAAACTCTATTGTTTTAGCAAAGTCCATGCTCAAAAGAAATATTTGTGTAGATCAAATTTGTAGAGTTTTTGGTTTCTATCTAGAAGATTTTAGACATCTATTTTTAGAATGTTGGTGGTTAGTTTCATTAAGGAAAAGGTTAGAATTAAATATTTTCAGTTACAATAGAGTTTTGTATATGCAGTTGATTGATTGTTTGCCTCATATAGTTAGCTAGAACATGAATCGTTTGCAAAGGTGCTCGCTGTTGGTTCATTTTGGTATAACAGAAATTGAATATGGCATGATGAACAACACTTGGTCCTTCCACTACTCTTTTCAATATCAACAGTATCGTCCAAATGTACAAAGAAGAGTAATATATGGTATTTTTATCCTCAGTGTGTTTTTAAGCTAAATCGATAGAGAGACAAATGCTTTAGCTTATTTGGTAGCAAAAAAACTTTTCATGATAATCGTTATTTTAACAACATGGATTGTTGTCCTAATTAGCATGTTGTATTTTTCTTGCTATAAAGAAAAAATGAACAACACTTTTGGCACCACTTATTTCTAACTAGATATTTTCAAGAATGAATGTGATATTAGTGGACTCGATAATTATGTCAGTTTATATTAATCTATCCTATATATAAAGTATAAGCCATCCTATTGACGATTATTTGAAGCCACTTTTACATTTCGAAACTACCCTTATAAAACTCAATATTTAATCTATCATATTCTATTTTACTCCTTTGATTATAATATATGATATATATATTAATATATAATAGTATAATACGTTGAATCTATATATAAAACTTACAAGCACATATTTTTCTGTGCAAAACTACTAGTATAAGTGAGCTGTTAGTGGACTCTTCATGTTTTTTCTAATCCAAATGCCCTTTTAATTTTTTAAAAATTTAATCCGATTAATCAAATCAACTAAAATTTAATACTTTTATCTCACAAAAAAATATTGTGTTTCTTAATCTTTAACTCTCATCCCGCTTATCTCAAAATTTACAACTCAATTAATACATAATCTGGCCCAATTACGGCCCAACAAGGACCATTACTCATCTGATTCCATCCAGGAAGTCAACGCCGAAGAAGACTTGCCAGTGTCGGAGCGGGTAAACTCCAACCCGAAAATCTTTTGATTTTGAATCTTCTCTCTCCATCTCCGTCTCGATTTCGCACTCTCAATTTCAACTCCTCCGGCTGTTAATTGCACTTCAATCACCGAAATGAATCAAAACCCCTAGGGTTTCGAACTCTGAAATCCGGAAATTAGGGTTTTGAAAATTGGGTTAAACCCTAATTCGTCAATCCATTGGGTACAAAAAGGAGAATGGAAAAGGGGGACGACGTGGAAAACTTGGGGAGGTTTCATACTCTACAGCCTCATAGGGATCTGGAGTCGAATTGGGGAGTGGATATAGCGAAGAGCTTGGAAGAGTATTTGTTAAAGATTTGTTCTGGAGAAATTGGTGGAGATGATGGGAGTCAGATTTCAATTAATTTCGCTGAAGGTTAGGTTTTTAGTTATTTCTGTTGTTGTATGTTGTGGGATTCTGAGCTGAAGTGTTGAGTTTTGTATGTATGTGGTGGAAAATGAAGCTGCTTTGGTGCTACAAGGATCGATTCAGGTGTATAGTCGGAAAGTTGAGTATCTTTACAACTTGGTTTTACATGCTTTGGAGTTCATTTCGCAGAAGGGGTGAGCGTGGCATCCAAATTAAATAAAATTATAGCTCTGCGGAATGCATTTTTTGGGTGGAGTTTATTCTATATGCGTGGCATTTAACTTGTAATGCTCCTCGTAGTGCTCATGGTGCAGTAAAGTTAATATATTATTTTATGCTATCAGGCAGCAGAATCAGGCAGAGAAGACAACAGATCAACTTGGGGAAGAAGGGTCAAGTCAGCAACAGGACGAAGAAGATGATTTCTGGGTATCTGATGATATTCCAGGTAGGCTCACTGCAAAATATATTATCTTCATTTGTCTTGAAATATCTGAAGCTTTAAAAATCTAACTTGTCGTATTGTTATAACAGTGGATCCAAAGAACAAACTGGACCTGACATCTGGAAAAGATGCCATTGCCCGACACTTTGTTAAGCCACCTGCCAATCTTGTTGTACTCGAAGGGGACTGCTTGGACACCACCGGAGATGCCGGAGAGCTGGAGTCATATCTGGTAAATGCCGCATTTTCCCTATCACAATGTATGGGCCATCAGAGCTTAAATCTGCACATGTTTGTAACTGGTGCAGCTGGCAACATGCGAGCTTTATCAAGATTTCATTCTGTTGGATCCTTCGGATGCTGTCACAGTTGATGCTTATGTGAAAGAGAACGAATCTGGCAAAGGGAACTGGAACACTAATAGAGGGAACTCTTTAGGTCCGAGATCTGGCAAGAGTTTTCTGTCCCCTTTCAAGCAAACTGGTGGAAGTGGCTCTAAGGCATCAGTTAAAAAGAGTGCTGATAATAATCTAGTGTCTCCTGACATCAAGTGCACATTTCAGACTGATGATAATGATATGGATCTTCGTCCTTCTACTAGCGGAATACCAGCTGATAATGATTTTGGTTTTGATATTAACAATGACTATCCAGATCATGAAGGCTTGGATAACGATGAAGATGAGGAAGAGGATGATGCGTGGAAGCTATTAAATCCTCATGAAGAAGGAACCTTAAAAATTAAACCATTCAAGAAAGGTGATTAGTTGTTGGTGTCTCTTTCCTTTTGTTATCTAATTATTTTACACTGACAGCAGTTCATATATTTACAGTCTTCCGCTCCCGAAAAATTGGGGAGAATCCTAGGCTGAGTCTGATTGCCTCACAATTTCCTCTTGCTAAAGTTCATGGCCCCATCAGTCCTGAGCTAATGAAAATTTGGGAAGCACGAATGAAAGCCAATGAAAGTCAGAAGGGGCAGGAATCACCTCCATTATATGAGAAGGTAAGTTGCTCTTTGTGAATTTGCAAACAGTTAGTTTTTGTAACAAGTTTAAAAACCGATTGGGTTCTTTCTGCAGCTGAGGCAATCACTAATTACCGGAGAAAGGGAGAATGTTGATGCTTTTTATGATTCTGGTGCCAACAAAGGGGAACATGGATATGATAATGATGTCCCTGATGTTGAGGACGATGAACCTGATATGCCATACATGGATGACGACGTACCTTTTCCTAATAAAAAGGTTAGATGCAGCCTTAATGCATTAGATAAGTGTTTAAGATAATTTATTTACTCAACAACTATGCGCAGGATGAGGCCCACATATCCTTCAGTGCAAATGAAGGATGTTTGCAAGAAGATCCAAGTTCTCAAGCTAGCTTAGAAGATCTATGCCGGTCCCATTTAGTAAGAATATCTGTTCAGTTTAATATATTCAGTTGTTATTAATTGGTAAAGTATCCTGCTGTGGCTTATGGATTGAATCCGCTTCTTTTATTGTTCAATATGCAATTCCAGTTTTCTGATTCTAATTAAATTATACTGTCATGTGATTCAATATGCAATCCTCACAGGATGCTCTATTGGCTTCCATAGCTGAATCCGAAACACAAACTGAACTAGCTACACGTGTTTCCTCTTGGAAACAAAAAATAGAAAAGAACTTGGAAGAACAGGTAAAAAATCTCAATTGGTCTTCAAAATTATGGATTCCTTCACTTTAGCAATTTTTGAATATTCTAGTTATCTGCTGATTTTCATTGAAGGAATCCCTGCCTCCCTTTGATATTCACGAGTATGGAGATATAATCTTGGACAGGCTAACACTTGACACGGAAAGTGTTGATACAATGCCATTTACAGATGTTGTTAAAGGACAGGAAAAACACGAAGTTGCACGCACCTTTTCTGCAATGCTCCAGCTGGTAAATATTTTTACTCCAATCATTGTGCATTATTAATTGTGCATTATTAATTGTGCATTATTAGTTTATTACTGCCCGTCAAATATTTGGTGTCCGCACCTCAATCGTAATATTAATGGCATCTCAGGTAAATAATGGAGATATCGATCTAGACAAAAGTAGCTCCACACAAGAGCCTATATGCTTCACATCTTCAAATCCTTTCTATGTCAAACTACTAAACCGTAACAAGAAATCCAGGAAAATTCATCTTTCAGCTGCAAAAAGGAAGGCAAAGTCTCCTATCCGAAGAACAAACTTAAAAGAAGGTGATAACATGGCAACCCAAAACAAACCTTCCACAACTACAACTTCCCAGCCGAAGTCTGTATCACTAACTAGAGGCAACAACTCTGTTAAGGTTAGCAAGGTAAATATTATGCGCACACCCGACAGTAAGAGAAAGAAGAAAATCACGGCTTGTAGAACCTGTCACTCTAAAATAACCGAGGAAATTACCAATCATGTTGCCTACTCAAATTCAGATAAAGCAAATTGACATGACCATATGGTTAGTTCTCTCATTTGCTGGATTTAGTTTCTGTAACATGTTCCAGCAGCACATTGCACAAGATGTAACATATAAACTAGCGAAAATTAGCGAGTTCTTGTAGTACCTTAGTACGAAGGTTCATAGATATAACGCAATCTGAGTTGTGTTTCCAGATTGTCACTCATTTATGGTAACTGAATCAGGCAAGGCATGTTGTCTGGATACTGTGTTCCTTCCATTTTTTCCGAATATCAATTTTCTATTGTTCTAGGGAACTCTGTATAAAACAACAATAAATACATCAATTTTATATAGAATGGGATCAACATATGATCACATTATTAAGAATATAAAAGTAGCAATATCTCTAAATTTACAGTAAATATATGGCCTAAAAGGGAGCATCAAGCTGTTTCAGTTTGTTCCGTCCATTCCGAATTTGGTTCAGTCCATGATCGCGGTCGAATTCCCAACCGGAAAAATAATGCCAATTCCAACGCTAGAAACACATTATGCTGATCCAGAAAATCATTCCAAACTCCGCTAACAATGCAGTAGTTGTTATTATACGGTGCACGGTGGTGATCGGCATGTTGCTTTCGCGACACAAGCACACCCATTTCCTGTAACATCACGACCGGAGGCGGCAAACGACTCTTAGTCCCATGAGCCCAAGCATGAAACTGCTGACTAAACATAATGCAGAAAGAGCATACTCCAATAAATCCATGAGCTATTGAGTTATGCACTATAAGGTCCAGTGGCAAAACCGTAAATGTAATGACTTTGGCTAAAGAGTGTAAATTGTTAGCAAATTGACGTCTAGTTATGGTCCATGGCCACTTATGATGTCCTTGGAAAGCCTCAATTTGTGAACCAAAAATCGGGGTCGTTGCATCACCGTAGTTGTCGATTCCCCAATGATAAACACCTGATCCGAGGTCTGCAAAGACATATCCAGCTAGTCCTGCTAAGAGGGTCCCCATTAAATGATCCGAATCCGTCGTAGATTGAGCTAGGGAAATTAGCAAAGTAGTGCATCCACTTGCTACCCATGCGCGCTGATACCATGTTGAACGTAAACTCGGATCATTTGCCAAAACAGGACGGTCCAAACTAATCTTATTCAACTCAGAGGGTATAACTTTTTTCCCAAGTAATAACTCGCTTCGATCGACCTTAGGCCTTACCGGGGTCGTAACGGCCAAGATGGTACGCGGGCATGCGCGGTAGTAATGCGGCTGTCGAAAAGTGTGGAGAGGCTGAACATGTTGAGTTAAGATAGACATTGAAAAGTTGTAAGAAATGAGCATTAAGTTGTGACCACCATGTACAATGTTGTTATATGGTTTAAAAGGGTCAAGTAAAGAGTGGTTGTGAGTTGAGGAAGTGATGAAGATGATGTGGTGTGTGTAGATGTTTCGTGTAGGGTTGTGAAGAACGAATGGTGCTTGAGTTTTGGCTTTGATTTTGGGGCTCTTATTTGTCAACTAAAGTGATCAACTAGCTGTCTTACTTGTGTCCAAGTGGATATTCCAAACGCTGTCGTTGCATTGTAAACAACTCAAATTATGTTCGGTGTATGTTTTGTCGCCCAGTTGATAATCCACTATTGGGCTGGTAAAATATGTATCATTGGGCCACTGATTCGTTTGGGCCCAAATTTTATTTAACAACTATTTAAGAAAAAAATGTTGTTTTTGAAATTGATGTAATTTTTTTTAAATGATACATATTTTAATATTTTTTTAAAATTGAATTAATTTTTTATTTTATTTTATTGAATACAGAGTAAGGATGACGTAAAATATTGATTGAGATTTATTTTTAAAACAATTTACAACCACAATAAAATTTTGTATTAAAACTTTTTTAGTTATCATTTTTTGTTATCATAATTTTTCAAGAATGACATATATGTTTTCGTAGGATGTAGAATATTATTTCAACGTTGATTTTCATCAATTAAACGATCATTAAATAAAAAATAAACGTCGAATTCAAATGTATATGTATTTTACAAATTCTAAATTCAGTTTTAATTAATCATCAAATTAATCAAATCTTTAATTAATCTTTTTTCATTTTACTCGTCCCTCAACTGAACCTACCATTTTCGAAGCAATAATTTATAAATAAATCTGGACTTATCGCTAGCCTTGGGATTATCAACACTCAACCTCATCCAATGGCCCACAACACCTGCCACCGCCATTCCCCATTCAAAACGCTGCGTTTAATAGAGAGCTTTGTACAGTGTTCCGGAAATTGACGCATCCGTCCTGCTACGGATCACGCAAGTTAAATGCAATATCAACCCTCAGGATCTTCCAAATCCTCTCAAATTGATTTTTAGAAAAACTCAATTCGATTTTCTGTGAAAAGTTTGGATCTTTGTAGTAGAGGATCAGCTTTGTTGCGAAGATCAGATGGCGAAGGGAAGGACTGTGATGGAGGTTGGGTCTGATGGGGTTGCCGTAATCACCATCATCCACCCACCTGTCAATTCTCTTTCAATGGATGGTATGTATGCAGTTCACTGTTGCCTGTTTTGACCTATTTCAGTTATATGAATCAATTGAGAATAGTTGTGGTGGAATTATGATTTTGTGAATTGTGCCTAAATTTAATCAAGTGCTTCTTTTTGGATTTGATTATGTAAGTTGTTTAGAACTAAGGCACGTAAATTCTGTGGTGAAGTTATTTTCTGCAACTGTTTGTTTCAAAATTGAATGTAAAGGTTGGGGTTTTAAGGCGGATTTTAGTTGTACTGTTGTAATGTTTGTTTCAAGGATTTTGATGACTACTATGTTTCACAAAAGGATTGGTATGATATGACTTGAAGCATAAACTGTCATTGTTTTTTGTAGTTTTGAATGGCCTGAAGGAATGTTTCGAGCAAGCGTTGCAAAGGGATGATGTGAAAGCCATTGTTGTCACTGGTATGTTTAGATCTAGCTAAATGTATTTCTTTGCTTTTTGTAAGATGGTCGACACTTAAATGATATTTTTCGTATTGTCTGCGTAGGTGCAAATGGGAAGTTTTCTGGTGGTTTTGATATTTCAGCATTTGGAGGAATCAGTGATGGTAAAGGTATGTAACTAATGTATGCATCTTGGTTTTATGTCATGGTTGGGCATGCTGAGTGTGTAAACGATTTGGAGCAGAGATTGACTTTGTAAATGTATTCTAACAGTTGACACACCAAAGCCTGGTTATGTATCAGTTGAGATTCTTGCTGACGTTTTGGAAGGTACAAGTTCATATCTCATAATTTTTACTTCAAACATTAAGATTTTAAGCTTATTTAATATCTTTCTACCTACTCAGCGGCAAAAAAGCCTTCGGTAGCTGCTATAGATGGCCTTGCTTTGGGTGGAGGGCTAGAGGTTGCAATGGTAAGTCTTAGAAATTTACGTTGACCAGTGACAATCAACACGATACTGTTACATATGGAAAACTGAAATTTATCCTATTGCTTTTCCAGGCTTGCCATGCACGCATATCTACTCCCACAGCACAACTTGGCCTTCCTGAACTTCAGCTCGGCATTATCCCTGGGTTTGGAGGTAGGCTTTTTGCATCTGATTAATTTTCGTTGGGGCTTTGCTTTAGGTTTACAAGTGACTGATGCATAAAATTTGTCTCTAAAAACTTAAATACCTTTTTTCACCTTTCAAACTTGTTCAGGGACACAGAGGTTGCCACGTCTTGTTGGTCTTTCAAAAGCCCTTGAAATGATGTTGGTACGATGTGATACCATTTGTAGGTTTTTAATAAACTCAAAGACATTTAGGTGTTTTGAAATGTTAATGTCACATCCATTAATTGTAGATGTCTAAACCGGTGAAAGGACAAGAAGCTCATAGTCTGGGTCTAGTCGATGCAGTAGTTTCACCAAATGAGTTGGTCAGTACTGCACGTCGGTGGGCATTGGATATCTTAGAATTCAAGAAACCATGGGTTATCAGCCTTTATAAGACCGACAAGATAGAGCCCTTGGGTGAGGCAAGAGAAATCCTTAATTTCGCAAGAGCTCAGGCACGGAAGCAGGCTCCCAATCTGAACCACCCCCAAGTTTGCATTGATGTCATTGAAGAGGGCATTGTTTCTGGTCCTCGAAGGGGTCTTTATAAGGTTGGATTGATCTTGTTGCTCTTGGGCAATATTATATAGTGGAAAATTTCATGCCTGATCATGAGTGTATTTTTACAGGAAGCCGAAGCATTTCAAGATCTTGTACGATCAGATACATGCAAGAGCTTGGTCCACATCTTCTTTGCTCAACGAGGGACCACTAAGGTTTGCCATTTATAAGTATTAATGTAAAAAAGCTCGATAGCATAAATCATAT
Organism: Sedum album; assembly: GCA_006409495.1. NCBI lineage: Eukaryota > Viridiplantae > Streptophyta > Magnoliopsida > Saxifragales > Crassulaceae > Sedum > Sedum album. Next base: position 29,968 of record QZGG01000286.1, read on the forward strand.
TGCTTTCCTTGGTGTTATGAATGTATTTAAATTTATCAACTCAAGTCTATTTCAACATGCTGATCTCTGAATAGGTGCCTGGTGTTACTGATCGAGGATTGAAGCCAAGACAAGTAAAGAAGGTTGCAATCCTTGGTGGAGGCCTCATGGGCTCTGGAATTGCAACGGCTTTGATCCTCAGCAATTACTCCGTCATACTAAAAGAAGTGAATGATAAATTTCTACAGAGTGGTCTTGGGAGAGTAAGGGGTGAGTCCCAATTATGCATTTGACAATGCTACCTGAGTTCCTCCATATTCTCATCTTTTTGGTATCTTATGGTGCTTTGGGTATGAATTATGTTACTGAGTTCTGTGCATGCAGCCAATTTGCGAAGCCGTGTGAAGAAAGGGAAAATGACTCCTGAGAAGTTTGAGAAGACCTTCGCGCTACTCAAGGGCGTCCTTGACTTCGACAGCTTTAGAGATGTGGATATGGTTATTGAGGTAATATGAAGTGTTTAATGATGTTAAATGCACCTATATTTTATGAATTTTCTTTTTCAGTAAGAGTAGAAATCTGAAAAATAAACTTGTTTTCTTTTTGGAATAGGCTGTTATAGAGGATGTTTCTCTTAAGCAAAAAATATTCGCTGACCTTGAAAAATACTGCCCTCCACATTGCATTTTGGCTAGTAACACTTCAACAATCGATTTAAATCTTATTGGCGAGAAGACAAATTCCCATGATAGGATTGTTGGTGCTCACTTCTTCAGGTATTTATTCATATTTGTGGACTTTCATTTAAGCTTTCTGTTCTGATTACTGTTTCTGAAACATTTGGGTTACCCTCATACAGCCCAGCACATGTAATGCCACTTCTTGAGATTGTGCGCACAGAGAAAACATCTCCTCAAATTATTGTTGATTTGCTCGACGTGGGAAAGAAGATCAGGAAGACTCCTGTTGTTGTTGGTAATTGCACGGGATTTGCAGTTAACAGGATATTTTTTCCTTACACACAAGCGGCTCTTCTGCTTGTAGAACGTGGTACTGATCCATATCGAATTGATAGTGTTATTGCAAAATTTGGTATGCCGATGGGCCCATTCAGGTATCCAGTGAAGTACAGATTTATTTTTATATATTTCAGCATGCGATAGTATATTAGCTGAATGGTGCACCGTCATACAATTCTTCCAGGCTGATAGATTTAGTTGGCTTTGGAGTTGCTATCGCTACTGGAGGTCAATTCGTCTTGAACTTCCCTGAACGAACATATAAATCAATGCTGATCCCTCTTATGCAGGAGGATAAAAGAGCAGGTTTGTCTCCTATTAATACTTTTTGAGCAGTGCATTCCATTTGTATCCAATTAATACTCTTTGAGTGCTATTTTTAGGTGAGACGACTCGTAAGGGTTTCTACTTATACGATGATAGAAGAAAAGCAAAACCTGACCCTGAAATCAAAAAATACATTGAGAAGGCAAGAAACATGGCAGGTGTCAGCGTTGACCCGAAGGTACATGACCCTACTTCTGGCAATTAAAGAACTAAAGTTTTCTTCTTACGTTCGCATTTTAAATCTGATTGCCGTTATATGTTTATGTAGTTGTCAAAATTGTCAGAAAAGGATATTATAGAGATGATATTCTTCCCTGTTGTGAATGAGGCGTGTCGGGTTCTGGCTGAAGGTATTGCAGTTAAGGCTGCTGACCTGGACATTTCGGCTGTAATGGGAATGGGTTTCCCACCATACAGGTCTGTCACTTCATTGAACTCATAATTCGCGGATTGTACTAAATCTCATCTCAAGCAGGGAAAAACAACCTTATTGAATCTTTTGTTTTATCACTTTTAGAGGAGGAATCATGTTCTGGGCTGATACCCTCGGATCGAAGTACATATATTCAAGGCTGCAGGAGTGGGCAAATATCTATGGAGGGTTTTTTAAGCCTTGTGAATATCTGGCTGACAGAGCTGGAAAGGGTGATAAGCTGGTAAGTTTAGCCGCATCAAGCAATCCCAGCATCAGAATTTTAAACTTGATCAATAGCTTTCATATTGCTGTCATTTAACAAATCCAATTAATTCTTTCACAATTGCAGAGTGCCCCTGTTGAACAAACAAAGTCACGCCTGTAAGAACAACTATCGAATCAGGGCTTTGGGAGAAATTATGTAAAAGACGCAAGCTGGGATAAGCGCTTATGAATGCGAGGTGCTTGTTATCCAAATAGAGGATGTTGAAGTATACCTGATGCTTCTCTGGTTGTGCTTTTAAAAAACAATGGTTGCTAGCCTGAATAATTCTGTCTCTACTGTTCCGTTTTTTAGTAATTTAAATAAGGTTTTTTTCATCACCAATGGCAACAACAATGTCTGATACATGAGTAAGCTACAGGTACAGCATGTAGAAATGCTTCCGTTCCAGAATATAAACACTATACATGCAGTTGCTGTACCGGAAAATTGGCCGAGTTCCGCATATTTCTTGCAATTAGCTGCAGATACGTTGTCAAAGTATTCAACTGCTGTTACAGATGATTTGAATTGATATACTCAATCTACTTGTGCTGCTGTACACATCAAGAATAAAAAATACGATGCACTAAAGGTGAAACATTCCTCTTCCATGAGACAGAAAATAAATGGATTTGGTATTATCATTCAGTGCCCTGAGGCTTAACTAAAAGCTGATGGGACTTGCTTCATATGGGTGATGCAGATTTCATTCCTTAAAATTATATGTATTGAGAACACCCAACCGGCAAAAAATTGTTACTCTCAAGTTACTGATCAAAGTGAAGACAAGTACAAAGAGTTAAAGCTGCTGAGGAGAAAGGCATAGTCCGTTCAGAAGCTAAGCGAGAGTATGACCGTGTTATACGATTCCGAATACTCTCAAATGTGTATAGCACACTTTTAGATTTACCCCATAGTGACTGAAATAACCACTTGTAGTTTGATGTCTGATGAACAAATTTCTGCACAGGACGATTAACCTTATCTGATGAGAGACTACTAATCCGCTCGTAATCTGAGTATTTCATTAACTGTTCTTTCTCGGAAATAATGCATGTGTTCCTACATTTCAAAAAAAGAACAGGAAATTCCTTTTCAGACAATTATTGAGTCAACAAACAGTCAATTTGTCAATATGTAATTTGTTTGATATTACGAAGACAAAATCATTTAAATTTAATGAACCACTTGTACAGAAACAACAACATATGCACACACCAGACTTTCAATATTTTTATAGACGGAAATTATAAAGGAAAAAAGGTGAAGTATTAACTACGTACTACGACATCGAAAATGCCCAAACAGTGGAATACACAAAACTTGCCTGATTGAAGAGCAGCTCTAACCCTCTGCTCAGGAAGTCAGCATATTTTATCATGAACACACCACAATCGTACCTGGAAAAGATTAAACATTAAATCAATACAAGATTCAAACGGTTCAGAAGATCTACTGCTATCCTTCTTACTCTGAAATGAGATGCTACATAACTCAACTGTGCTTGAAACACAGATCCTTTATAAAAACAACTATGTGCAATATGGTACACCTCAATAAGATTTTTGGCAACCTGGTCATTACCAGACGCCTAAAATAAAAGACGAAAAAAATGAGCATTTAATTCGATTACCGACCCAGGAATAGTGGTAGCATTCAATTGGTAAGTCCAATTTAGTAAAGATGGGTAACAACGGAAAAAAGTAAATAGATGCGCTTCTTTATTCATGGATGCCAGTCATTAGTCGAGCACCACACAATTTTCAGGTTGGAGCAGGACATAAATACCAAACATTTGAATAGAACTGTTAGATCACCAATCACCATGCAAAACTTGCAAACTATTTACATCAAATATAAAGCGCTTGCAACAAGCTATCACCGAAAACCCTATTCTTGTAATGCATGAATGATGTTAAGTACATACATATTTTGCTGTCTCGGGGCACCAACAAACTCTAGTTTCCAGTTGCTCACATCAATGTCTTTTCCACTTTTGTCCTTCACCTCATCAACATAATATTGAACCTAGTAAACCACGAGAAAATGAAAATTGTCAGATAAAACTGTCTACAATTTACCATGTTTGATTTAAATTTCACTCCTCAATTTCCGAACTTGATTTTGTTTTACACAGATTATACAAATCTATTTTGTCCTATGTAAGTAACTAGTAAATTATAATATTTATACACAAAAGTAATGAGTCAATGCCTCTGAAAAATATTCACAATGATGCAATATCAAGTTCCAAGTCAGAAAAGAGGCACCAAATGGGAGAGAGTGAAATAGTACCAGTCGTTTCAAGGCAATAGTATCCTGCCCACTGAGGGAATCAATATATTGAAACTTTTGATCTCTCTTATTGATCAGTGCCATACACCAGTGAACATCGAGATGGATTGGGATAAAGATCTAAAATTAAATTACTGCGTCTTAGAGCGATGCGGAACATTAAACATCCTGTACTAAATATGAAACATTAAAAAATCAAAAATAAAATCACCATATCACAATCAGAAAGACTATATCCTAACTTTCGCTGAGTAGTCCATCTCTTGACAGCTTTAAAATCATAACTTCCTTCCCCTTTGGTCAGCTGCTCAGTAGAATAACAATGTGAAGATACCAGAGTAAAGCTCTTAAATGCTGTGTACAGCTAAGTAACAAAGTCTGATAGGAACCTCAAAAATTGAGAAAGCACCAAACATGTCAAAAAAACACGGTATGGTGCCACCAATCATTAGTTTGTAAAGACAAAGACAATACACTACCGATAACATGTGCCTTCAAAGCAACTGTATTAGCTAAAGGAGATGTTGCAGACTGTATGAAATTTGCAGACGTTAACAAACTGAAATCCTATAAAGATAGAACTTCACACATTAATAGCATACGTGAATATCGTTAGTATCAGATAATAGTATTAAAAGAAAACAGATAGAGATATGGACCTTCTTATAGAAAAAGGTGTTGAAGAAATGGCACTTCAAAAACTTCTCAGGCTCTCTTTGTTCCCTTTCTTTTAGCAACTCAAGGTACAAGTTTATAACCTGCATATTCGAGTGCATCAGCTTGAGGATTCCATATAATGATGATTTTGCCAACCATATTGAAGATAGAAACTAAAGATCCAAAACTTCTACCATGAAGAATATGGTGGAAAGCACATACGAGAAGCGAGTGATGCTAACCTCGTCATTTAACCACGTCCTTGGTCGCAAACACTGTATAGCTTCACCTGTAATCTCAATGCCAGATTTTTTGTGCAAAACCAATAGCTTCTTCCTGTACAGAAATTTAGCATTGTTATATTCAACCTATTCTCATCCATGAAAAAACATTGCTTGGACATTATTAACTATCAGATAAGTGAATATTACCGATTGGCAGATAAGGCACGCCTAACTTCAGAAAGATCTTTACCCGAGAGAGGAATAAAAGCTTTGTTCAATGCATCCTAGAGGAAGATAAAACTTTAAGGAAATTAATAAAACATCAATTATACATTATCATCAATTATTAAACAGCCAACGCATGCAACCTCAAGTTCTTCCTTCTCTTCATCTGAAAGTAGAACTGTTTCACCGCTAACATTCTAAAAAGAAATTGACATTTGCAGTCAACCAGGCTAGGCAATTATTAATAAATCAAGCAGCACAAACCCATCTAAGAAAAGGAGCAATTAGATTTACCTTAACAGGTTCCTTCTCAGGGTGTAAAGACTGATAGAAAGACAACCGCTTCTCCTCTAAATTGATCTGGAAATCCAGAGCTTCTAACCTTGAATTTCTTTTTGTGGCAGACTCATACAAAATCTTATGTACAGGAGTCAAACTGTCAATGTCAGTCACTGCATTAAGTGACCATGACTCCAACATCCTCTCTGCGTTTTCCACCTTCAGTCCCTCATTCAACCTTTTGAAACCCTCGGGAGACAAAGTTTGATTCGCATCTGAGCATGGGAATACTGGCGCAACAGGTACAGCATCAACCAATGGTTGGTCAGTAACAACTGAACCTACTTCAGTGCCATGATTCTCCTCAGCCTCATCCACACTCATGTCATCAACCGAAACCTTAAACTTCTCAGCCGCCTTTTCAACATCGATGACCTCCACCACCTCCTTCTCAACCCTTTCCAGCTCCACATCCTTCTTAACATACTTCAACGTCCTCACAGCCTGCACCTTCGCTTCATAATACCTCAAATTTAAGAAATTCTCCATCTCCTCACTACTCAAACCATGAGACTTCACACCAGACGACATACTACCTGCCCCGTATTTCACATTCACCTGAGGTGCATGTATCTCCCTACGTATAGGCGGTGGCGCAGCAGGATACCTCGAAATCTTAGACCTAATAGATCCCGAGCTCTTCACTGGAGTCACGCTCAACGCCTCCTTCAAACCATTCAACCTTGGCTTCTTCGCATCACGATCCTCTTTGGAAAAATCCAAACTAGCCGAATAGCTAACCGACGGCGTGAATCTATTTACACTCAAATAATCATTACTGCGCTTCCTGCTATGACCTACTAAAGCGCCCATTGATGAATATTCCACAAATCAGCAAAAACACATCCAACACTACCAATAATCGAAAATCGACAACTTAATCCCCGTAGCAACTAAATTTTCTAGAATTTGGAAGATTAGGGTTTTGGAATTTACACATTAAAGAAAAAACTCTAATTTGCAGGAAATGGAAATCAAACCGAAGCGAAGCGATAAGACGTTTGCGTTGGCGGATTGAAATCTGCTTCGACGAGTTGATTGCCGATTCGGAGATTTGGATTACGGAGAGGTGAAACTGAACGACGATTTTCTCATTCCGACTAGGGCTTGATGATGTCATATATATTTCACTTGTATTTTATGTAAATTTGTATTGTAATAGTTTTTTTCAACAGCGGTAGGAAGGGGATAATTCATAGTTCATACACATGAATTTCAATTAGAAGTTAAGGTCATGTTCACAAAATGTAAGAAATAATGCGTTCTGACAATTCGAACTCGAATGCTCTCAATAAATAAAATCATTTAAAGACAACATATAAAAATTAAATATGACGATTATCAATATTAACCGTTGAATTGATAGAAATTAATGGCAAAAATAATGTCTTTCTGCCTCACATGACTTGATTTGTCCACCTTAAACTATTACCATTTCATCATAAATATAAAAACTAAAAGGAGATGATATAAACAAATGAAAAAGTAAATGTACTGATTTAATAGCAATCCAAAATAAATCAAGAATGTAACCCAGAGTTTTGAGGTAGGAATATTTATAGAGAAACTAAAATTTTATAGTCAGGTAAAGTGGTATAATCTTAGGCTATGTTTGGTTCATGAAAAAATTAAAAGGAAACTCAAATGGGGCGGTAAGAAACACCATTCAAATCAAATGAATGTTTGATGTTACTAAATCACCTGCAACCAACATCTTCAAGCTCAAAGCCTAAATGAGTAATGGAAATCTTGACTGTCAACGACTACGAGAAATCAAATGACTCCTTTTAATAAATATCTTACGAATTTGCAACATAATCAAACTCAAATCAATCATACAATCTCATTTCAGACAAATCAACAACCTTAGAGACATTAATCATCTTAAAAGTCAGCAAAGTCAACATCGCCAACCAAGCCATGCACGGCCTGACAATCTCTCCAGCCACCCTATTCACCTTCTTAAACTCACTACTCAACCCCACCACCGTACCAAAATTCACCACACAGAACACAAACCCTACAAACACGGCATCAAGATTAAACACAAGTGGGTCCCACGTCAAAGTCAACGCTACATGCGACACATACAACGCCAGCGCATCGCTTCCAATTTTCAAACCATTGTCAACCCAAACGAACCAGGCTGCGAAGCCCATCAAAGATGAGGATAACAACTGGGCTAAGTGGATGAACCATAGAGGTGGGAAGTAGAGGGATGTGGCTATGGAATTGTATCTGGTTTTGTTGGAACCGAAGAGATAGATGGACGTTGAGGTGAGCGTAAATGGGATTAGAATGGATAAAGTTAGAGACTTTAGGGCTTTTTGAGGATTTGGGGAGGTGGGTTTTGGTTGATTTGGTGTTTGCTTGAAGTTTGAGGGAGCCATTGATGATGGAGATTTGGATGTATGGATGTGGAGGTGTTTGTGAGAATTGAAGATGGTTGAAATGGAGTTAGTGGTGTGTGGTTTCATTGTATTGAATTGGTTGTTGAGGAGTGAAATCAGGAGTTTCTATAAATGTTGGAGTAGGGAATTGGGAAAAGATCAATTTTTAGAAGGGAAGAGTTTGAAAGTTTCATGTGTGGTAAGAGTGGATGAGTTCAGTTGGAGTGGAATTTAAGGTGGTCATAATGGATCCATGACGACTTTTATAGAAGAGTAAAAAAATTGCTCTGTTTGGCAGCAACAATTTAGGCCATTGTTTTGCCGGTAGTTGAATTACAGATCAGATTTGAATTGAAGATACTTGATGTTTTTTACTCGCTTTGCAATTTGTTGCAGCCAAAAGCTACAGGTTTGTCAGCAAAATGCTCAGTTACATTTTATTTTGGCTGTTTTTTGCTGCACCTTTTCTAGATGATAAGATCTGCACGTTTCTAGATACGGATGGTTCCTTGTGGCCATTTGCTCTTCTTTCCATATAAGGCGTTAAGTTTAAGCATGGATGATGGATTGATCTGCATTTTCTATCTTCCTCGTGAGATTAGACGCTCTAAATACAGCAATGAGGATTTTTGAATTAAATTGTACCGAAATCGTATGATGTCATCATTCTAGCTATCCTATTTTTCCTGGTTATATTCCTTGTTACAAATGATCTGACTGCATTCAGGATTAAGCTCACATTATTTTCACCTCATTTAGTAATATACATAATACATTGTCAGGTGCTTCGGATGAATTATAGCGCAGAACCTGTACCTGGCATACTCTGTTTTAGAGCATATTTGAACTCTGTTAATACCGAATTCTTAGCGGCAAATTTGAATGACTTATTTGTTTGTTTTGGCAGGCGTCCAGGTCTATTACTACTACAACTGGCCAAATGAAAAAGAGAGGTACTCCAATTCCCATCGTGAGAACATGATTAATAAAGAATGCAGAATTCGTCAATGTAAAGGAAGTCTTCACATTTGGATTCAAATTACACTCACAGGATGAACAGATCAAGTCGTTAGAAAACATTTGAAAAAGTAAATATTGTGTTCCATTTCAGGCCATTCTGCTACTGGGAGTCACCAACATCTAATTCTTAAGGATTTTTAGAAGGTCATTTGCTTGGGACAGCAGGCAATGCTTGTGGACACCAGGCCATTCTGCCACCTCCGCTGCCATTTGGGTTTTGATTGTGTAGGCAATGCTTGGCCTTGTAAAGGACCCATTTGCATCATAATGTTTGGATTTAGCAAACTCTGTTCACCTACAAAAATCTTGACACCATGTAGCTGATTCAGGTGGATGTTGTTCTTCCCCAATATCAGAATCCTGGCACACCTGTCCTGTCTACACCATAAATTTAGCAACCTCTGTTCTGGTGGATGTTGTTCACCTGTCCGATTGAACTAACTCATGTTGGCACACCAACATGATCCATTGATTTCCATACTGCTCTTACTTTAACCGTTAATGTGATCAAGATTACTTTAGTTGTTACAACATAGTTCATCCCTTATTTGAAAGCTACAGTAACTACGAGTTGATACAGATTGGTTTCAGATTATTCGTTGCACCATCCCTATACCAAAAGCCACATTAATCACTATCCATAATTTAACTGACGGAAGCTGCTTAGTAGTATCGAAATGAGCGATGGGTTTTGATATCCTAATGGGGTTTCCCGAACATGACTCCATGTTTGTTAAATCCTCTATGGGATGGTTACTTGCGCTTCTTTGCAGGGGACACTGAGACCTCTGGCGGATGGCTGCTAGAGCCACGCTTGGAAGGTGTTGCATTCTGAGAATGTTAGGATATTTATATCAAACTCTTTGCAAAAGATATGAAGCATGGATAGTTAATGGTAAAATAAGAGCTAAAGGTGGAATTAGAGGGAAAGCGTAAAAACCTTGGCAAGTTTCTTATCCTTTCGAGCCTGTCTTTCTTTCTCATCAAGTTCAAAATTTTCCTTCTCCACTAATCTAATGAGTGTATCACACCTCCGCTGAAGCTCTTGGGTTGTTCTAGACTTCACAAACCAGTCAAATCGGAATAAAGGGGATGTGCGAAATGCTGCCTTTAGCTCATCCCAGTTACCATAGCCAAGTTTATGAACCATGCATATCTGTGCATTCCAAAAGGAAACGACTTTCTTTATGATAAGTTCAAGAAAGAGATGTAATGTAGGAAATGAAAAATATGCGCACCATGAATCGATCACATTCTTCATTATACAATTTTCCTTTGTTTTGACCATATTGGATCTTCAGCTCCAGCCAAGGATTCTTGTAGCGATCCAACTTCTTCCCAATTGCTTTCATAATTTCATCCTTTCGATTTATTCTAGCTTCTCCCCTTTCAATATTCTTAATAATCCTATCATAATCTAAGAGAAAAGTGAAAGTAAATTGTGAAATTCTAATACGATGAAAACACTGTTATGACGAAGGATGAAAGAGAGCATTTCATAATCAGAGTTCTAATTTCTAAGGACCTATTGATCACTCACTACTCACCATTCAACTCTTTGTACCTCTCATTGAAAACCTTTGCATATCTTTCGACTTCCTCCTCCGTTTTCCCTTCAACTTCAGACGCAATACTTTTCAAATCTTTCCTACCATACTTCTCACAAGCCCTAATGAAGGCATTAAAATCCTTCCTGCTCCATGATTGAAATCCCTAAAGAATGAACCAATAGAGGAGGGTAAGTCATATTAATTCATCATGAGAAAGCACCAGATACACGCGTCAGAGACCAATCACTAGCCTGCTGCAAAAGTTGTTCCTTTTCTTCTAGTTCCTCAGCTGTTAAAGCATCCCCCAACTCTATATTTTAGGGCACAAAAAATTCATAAGTATTGACTGCAAAAAGCACACAAACGAACCTAATTTGGAAGAAAGTGTGGGACTTGGATGATTCACATAAATGTTTGATAAATATGATGTGTATTGTTGTCCTAATACCTTCAGGCTCGTCCATGTCATCTTTCAACTGATATTTTTGATGTGCTTGCTACAGAAAGAAAAGGTGATGGTCACTACTATGAACAATGTCAGAACACAACATATATTTAGAGATCATAACTAGCAGAAGATCCAGGGCTGAGAGAAAGAAAGATGACAGACCATGAGATGTTTAACCTCTTTCTCGTACAGATCACTGATTCTCTTGGTGTTAAAAAACTGGAAATCATGCCTGAAATAACAATTAGTGAGAATCAAAAAGTACTATTGACAGAAAAGATATGGATAATGAAAATGCTTACAGCTGAGGCATCCGAGGGATGCGAGGATCCTTAGGTTTTGATGGGCCATTGGGGCGCATTGTTTGCTTGAAATACTCAGATTCCGAGTAACTAAAGAACATGATACCCGAAATCAGCATGGGAAGCACGCATGACATCACAACGATAATGAAACTATATAATATTCAAAGGTGCTTCACATACTTCCGCCTTCTCTCTCGCCTAGATGGTTCAGTCCAGTTTTCACTCACAAGCTTCTTGAAATCGACTTTATTCTCGTCCTTGAAACATATTCAAAAAGGATTCATCAACATTTACTGATTACTTTATAAAGCACTGACAAGTTCATAACAATATGCCAAGTGAATAATTTGTACCTTACTATCATCAAAATCATACAACTCTGCAGCTGTAAATTAAAATGGGTGATGAATGAGTATTGGCATGAAAACTGATCACAAATCCTATAAGACTCAAAGGAAAAATAGGTACATACTTTCATCCATCTTAAATTTGATAGCATCCTCGGTGAACTTTTTCATCTTTGCATCAAGTTCAGCAGTAGCTTCTTCTCCTTTAGCAATGATTCTATCAATATCCTCATCGGTGATTGTGCTATCCTTGGAACTAAACACCATTTCAGCACCAAACCTTACCATTTGAAGCAGTTCATCTTTATTAACAGCTGTAAAAAGAGAAATGAGTCACCATTAAATACATGTTACGATAACTTCATTTGCATTAACACCTGATGAACCACTTACTTTTCTGTTCAGCTAGCCGGCCCTGTTGAATGACCAATGCATCCAGTGCAAGCTTTTTGTATGCTCTCTCAATAACCTTTTCCTCAATAGTATACTGATGATAGAACATTAGAACCACAGGTAAGTGATGTCAGCATTATTTGAATTTAGTTCTACACTTCTTACTAATCTTTTGCCATTCGTCAGCATCTCATTATAAATGAATTATATTACCTCAGTGCAGAAGCGGAACACTTGTACTTCTTTCTTTTGTCCTATCCTGTGAGCTCGATCCTGGGCTTGAAGATCTACTTGTGGATTCCTGTGAACCTCATCTCTTAGACTGGTTATAAATAATCAATTACAACTTAACAATACGTTTACCATATTAACATCTTTCTCTTACCAATCACTGTCATAAAGGATGACAACATCAGCAGTAGCAAGATTAATACCAAGGCCTCCCGCTCTAGTTGAAAGCAAAAAGACAAACTTCTCACTTCCGGGCTTGTTAAAAGCTTCAATAGAAGCATCACGGTCATCTCCACCAGTATTTCCATCTATGCGGCAATATAGATATCCTTTATACATTAAATAATCTTCAAGAATGTCTAGCAGTCTTGTCATCTGAAGTACGTATATAAAAATTAATAATGTAATTAGACATAGATACTTTCCAAGTTAGAATTAGAGGAGAAGAAATAAACAAACTATGAGCGGTCCAGCTACTATGCGAACGAATAACAATAACAAAAATACGAGGCAAATGATCTACCTGAGAGAATATTAGAACTCTCGAGTCACGGTCTTTCAACTTCGGAAGCAACTTGTCCAAAAGAACCATCTTACCTGATAAATCAAGCAAGCAAATATAAGTTGCAGTGTGACATCTAAGAAAAAGTCAAGCCAGTCCCAGTCATGCAGAACATATAACCATACCAGCATTTGTAACTAGATGGTCGCCTGTGGTATAGGGTGGACCAGGCTCAGCACCTTGGAAAAGATATGGGTGATTGCAGCACTTACGTAGCTGCATAGCTATATTCAAAAGGCGCTTTCTTTCTCCGCCAGCATTCACGACTTCAAGATCTTTCTGAAGCAAGGCTTTGTAGTACTGCTTCTGCATTTGAGACATACCCACTTTAAGTATTGTCTCTTTCTTAGGGGGCAATCCCTTCTCAACATCCGACTTCAACCTTCGCAGTAGAAATGGCCGGAGAACCTATATGAAAAATAACAAACATTATGTCAAAATAGACAGAAAATGATTGGAACAAAACAGTATAAAGTTTACAGGCTAACCTTATGTAACTGTTGGACAACCTCTTGCTGATCATTTTCACCGGATATTTGAAACCATTCATCAAAAGTTTCTGCTGAGCTAAAGATCTCAGGTAGTAAGAAATTCAGCAAAGACCAAAGTTCGTGGAGGTTGTTCTGCAAGTAAACATTTTGAAAAGTGTTGGCAAACATTTTCATATGATGAATGTGCAAGTGTTATATACTATGCCCCTATCAGCAAGCTTAGGTAGCATAGCAAACCTTTGTTGGCCATGAGCGTGTGCCACATATTATAGATGTCTACTCACTGAATGCAAATACTCTATGCTTAAATACCTGTAACGGTGTTCCCGTAATTAAAAGTCGGTAATTGGTATTAAAAAGTCGCATTGTCTTTGAAAGAAGAGAATTCTCGTTCTTGATTCTATGGGCCTCATCTATGATGATATAGCGCCAACTAAATCGACGCAAGGCGGTTTTCTCTTTAATGGCCATTTCAAAACTTGTAACACAGACATCAAATTTCCCTGGAACCAGCAAATTTTCCCGAATATGCCTCTGCATAACGTTTAACGGACACGTTCAGCATCCTGACGACAAAGACATCAATTAAAAATGTCATGTTGAGTCAAACACTTACCCTTTCTTCAGGGTTTCCCAGAAACTTAACCGCACGTAAAGTTGGGCAGAATCGCTTAATTTCACTCATCCAATTTCCAAGGGTAGATTTCGGAGAAACAACCATGTGTGGACCAGTTATACCTCGAAATTCATGTAAGTAACCCAATAAGGAAATGGTCTGTAAAGTTTTACCAAGACCCTGTGCCATGTGAAACACAATAGTTAATGGAATGTTACGTTTGAAGCTACACTCAAGTAAGTTGCTACAAAGTTATTGCAATTTAAAAAACAGACAATGCAGAACCCAATCTTTAAAATTACAGCTCTTACCATTTCATCAGCTAAAATTCCATTGATACCATTCTCATATAGTCTTATGAGCCAATTTAATCCAGCAAGTTGGTAGTCCCTCATCTTTCCTTGGATACCTGCATTCCATGAAAAAATAACACTGGTTGAAAACAAACAAAGAGAATCATGAATCTCAACATAATTCGACTACTCATGTGTGTCAGTCAATATTTGGCATCAAGGCTATTTTAATCAAATATTCAAAAACTAATTTATAGTCAAACGTAGAGAAAACTTACATGATGGCTGTGTCACCAAACGTGTACCCCCAGTTCCTGATAAACCGTCTTCTTCTTCCTTGAGATAAACTTCATCCTCCTCTTCTTCAGTGATTTTTGAAGCATGGCGCCCTCTGTATAGAATACCAGAAAAGACTTAATGTAAGGTAATTAAAAGTTATGTGTAAGATGATGGTCCATGGGTTGTTTTGGATGCTGCAATGTGAAGCAATTAAAACCAAATCAAGCATTAACGGTTAAATTTCATTTATAGTCAATCAATATAGCTGAGACTATAATGATAAACTTTTGCTAAATAACTATAAACTCTACCTCCCCTTAGCTTTCTTTTGTGGAGCAGACTGGCCACTCTTTGCAAAATGTGCAAATATCTCCGTTTGCTGCAGAAGATACTTCAATCTCCCCTTCCCTTTATTGTTCTAACATAACATACTCTCACCATTAGCCTCATTACCCACACATAATGTCAGTATAGAGTGCATACTAATAAACAAAGACAGCAACTACCATATCAGCGTCTATAGAAGCATTCTGGTTATCCAGTATCTCCTGAATCTTTTTCCTCTTCAAAGCCTCCATCTGCTTCAACCTCGCCTTCTCACGCTTACTGATTTCATTTGCGCCATCACCCTGCACACACATACAATACACACACATAATGAAATGGACCAAAAAATAGAAAAGTAAATATAATAGCAACTTCACTGAAGAAGTGTTCATACAAGCAACTCAACCCCTCAAATAGATCCAAAAGCAAGACCATAAACAAACCACAAAAAACTACCTCATCATCGTCCTCCTGTACAGAAACATCATCTCCATCCTCTCCTTTCACCTCATCCTCTTCATCCGACTCAGCTGTCATTTCAACAGCACGGAGCTCCTCTTCGTCTTCAATTGGGTCGTTAATCAGCTCATCTCCGGCGGAATTGGATTCGTCGGTGGTCGGTTCGTCGGATGACTGGGGCTTGGCGGATCTGGCCATAACGAGGGTTTCGAGCTTTGGAGAGAAAAAGCGATTGCGACGAGAAATTGGGACTGTTTGTGTATTTATATTTAAGTGTAATTAATATTTTTGGATTAAATTAATTTTGCGGTGTGTTGTGTGAAATTCCCGCCAGAACATGGAATGCTTAGGTTAGGTCCGATGTGTGTTTTTTTAATTCAGAAAAAAAAAATGTTATAGCTATGTTTATTAGAGGGTAAAGTCGTAAAGATTCAGGAGGATAATCAATATTTGTGAAATCGTAGCAAATGATCTCAATCGTTGATTTCTAATAATACAACTGATGAAATTAAAAGTAAAAAAACCTTCAAATTCAACCGTCTCGTGTTTTTCGTGAATCCATCCGTCAACTTTGATAAAAATTAACTATAATCTCAACATCAGATTAATCAAATTAACAATTTAAATGTTTTAAATGATCCGAACTCATTGAATGTGATTTGTAAAAATTAGGTAAGTCATGAAAGATGTTATAAGTGATGTACTTTTGAGGAAGTAAAATGAGATAATTTGTTGGTTTATTAAATTAAAAATTATCGTCTTCTTAATTTGACTAGAAGATGTTGCACGCAGTTTGACATCTCAATATTTAATTGTCATTTGATGTTTTTGTCTGACTTAAAAGAATAGAAGTTCACTAATTTAGAAGATGTATGATTGTAAAAATGGCTAGCTAAAATAGAGATTTGTTACTTAATTATAAGCGAATAAGACTAGTTATTTTAGACACATTTCAACATGTGCAAATTATTTGTGTACAATTATCTTGTATGTTAAATTAAAACAACATCCTCGTTTAATTTAATTGAAAAATATGCAGTATGAGATCTCAATCCTTAATTTGTCATATGATGTTTTTGTCCTAAAATGAAGTGTAGACTTACAAGTATTTCAGGTCACTAACCAAAATATGTATGATTATAAAAATGGCTATCCAAAGTAGAAATATGTCACTTATGACTAAATAATACTTATTTTAGGCACAATTCAAAATGTACAAATTAACTTTTTTCTTTTAATTTTTCTTTTATTATGATGAATAAATGCAAGATTATATTTATTTTACTTTATCAATGAAAAATATTACTTATATAAAAATGTAACTTCAAAGTAGAGGCTAATATCACTCATTCTTTGTTTGATAATGTCTTGCAAAATGATATCATTTTATCACATTATCGAGTATCCAAAAATGAGGTTGCTATCTTGCTGATATGCTTCAAAGAAGTTAAACCTAAAAAAACATTGTGGCTCTATGCAAAATAGGGCGTCAACAGAGTACATGAGGAACTGCACATTTGTTTGTTTTATGTACTTCGATTCGGTGTTACAATTTACAAACAACTATGAAATTACGTAGTTTTGGAAGAAAAAATAGAGACAATTATGTCCTAACTCTTCCCTCTTCATGAACTATGAATTTTTCTATCATGCATTTTACATTTTATTTTTTCTCTCCTAGTTTTAAGCTCTGGATATATAATACTTAAAGGAAATGCAATGGTGCAACATATGTCCGACTTATGATATGTTCTGTCTGCATTTGGGAGGATATATATATTGAGTAATGCTCTTTTGAGACCCTCAATTTTGGATGAGACTCTGTGACCCCAATCATGACCGTTGATTGAGTTTGCTTTTAGGGTCCAGATTGTGCCACGTGGAGGTGAGAGAACAAAGCAACAATTTCTCTCACCTCCGATTTTTGAATTTCTCTAACCTCTACGTGGCACAATCTGGACCCAAAAGCAAACTCAATCAACGACCATGATTGGGGTCTCAGGGCTCACTTAATAGTAAGGGTCTCAAAAGAACATTACTCTATATATATTACCTTGTAATTTGCAGCTGCTGTTATATTGTCTATTCTCTGACATATATGGATCTTGACTTTGTACAAGAATCTTTTTGCCAGCAGCTAGAGACCTAAAAAACCAAGACATACCTAGCTAATTCCTTTATCCTTGTAATTCGTCATCTTATTCTTTCTCTTCTTTTTGGTTATGTAGTGATTATGAAATTCGTAGGAGCTTGAAGAAGTTTTGTATTAAGTTTGAATCTTCTTCGGATTTGAGATTGATAATTTGCTGTACACTTTCATTTAAGTTGAATGGCATAAAGAACTATGAATGCTAGCTAGATAAGCTTCTATGCCAGATAGCTTGATTGCGTGAAATTTTACACTAACAACCTCAAATCATTTAAAACAGGAAGAGTTAATGCCGAAAAGCATGAACATTCTGCTCGGAAATCCTATTGACTAAATCAATAACAAGTAGGAACGCTCATAAACATCTGAAGTTCAAATCATTCATCTGTGAATTCGATCATCAAAACACATCTGAAGTTCAAATCATTGATCATCAAAAGGGACGTTTGACAAATAGCTAAGTTATTATATGCTATTGAAATAAGAACAAACAAAATACTGAATTTACAAAATCAAAGGGGAGGTCAGTATCTACGCCCGTAAACAGCATACAAACCTGGTTGTTGTTGCCGAGGTGAGGTGCAAAGCATAAAGAGGACAAGAGCAATTACGGCAGCAATCAACAATCCAGTAAGATCCGGACCATCATCATAATAGCAGCACAGCTTTCCCATCAGAACAACTAAAGAAATTCTAGCAAATGGTGTAGTTTCTGCAAAATATGGGAAGCAGAGAAAAATAAGAACCTGGTTTTGCATACTTGTTCACCATCAATCCCACTAAGTCATTATAAATGCTTTAAATTCCACTCATCATTTTCCCATAAGGTATGTGAAATCAAATAAATGAATAAAAGAAGATATGACAAGGGAATAAAACAGTGTATTAAAGAGTTACAAGGACATATTCAAACTTCTCAAGAAGTTGTGCTGCATCATAAACATTAGCAATATGCTAGGGTCAAGACTCAAAAGTTGGAATATCATTATAAATTTATATTCCATTATTTTATAAGAGAACAAACCATAAAAACATCAACTGGACTACTAAGTTAGTTGTGTATCTTGTTGGGTTTTATAAACACAAATACATGAATCTTGACAAAATCATCTTCAAGTGTGATTTTGTATGATGAAGTCAAACGAGGACAAATAGTATCATCTCATATGATCGCCTCTGCTAAGACCGAAAATCCCTACCCTCTCGCAAGTTAAACTAACAATACATATTCCCATGTGACGTACTCATTCGCGGAAGCTCAAACAAAATCTGTAAATTTCTAAAATGTGAGTTGAAAATGCATTGTCTAGCATGCTTTGTGGGGATCAAATCTAAAATTTTAAATCCAGGTAGCAGCTAAGCTAACGGTAGATAGAATGAGTAGTCTTTATAGATCACCTTGCGTACTTGCTTCTTGGACCTCCAATTCCATATTTGATAGACGCTGCTCTAGGAGACAAACAAAAGGGTTTCATTAAATATTGACCCCAAGAAAATCACCAAAACTACCAAACTTAGGTTCCCAATCGATCTCCTTCCGAGTCTTCACATTGTTTAGCCTTTTACCTGAAGAACCAGCGGTGACTGAAAATACACATTTAGAAACAATGTGAATGAATTAGATATTGGATAAACTAATTAAAATAAGTTTTGACGATGTGAAGGAAGCTTACCGGTGAACCCCACAAATGTTTTGCCGAATTTGCCACTTTTGTCAACTAGATCCATCACTTCCTGCCTGCAAGGAAAAAGTTCTGTTCTATTTTCTGAAATCTCAAGGAATTACTACAAAATTCATGAGCACAATCATATAAACAATTTTGATAACAGAGATTAGAGGGAAAGGGTGCTTTGTACTAAAATCAAGCTTTGTAAAGAATTTAGTTTGTTGCTAAAAAAGACTACCAGGCTCCCGCATCCGGAATCACCTCAAATCAACATGACAAGACCAGAGTGGTTGTTCTGGTGAACGGGATTTTCAGTTATAAATCAATATATTACCAGAAGAGACTACAGGACTCACGATACCCTTAAACATTACATTCATATGATTTCCGATGCCGGCAGGCCTACTACGCTAAGTCACAGTTCACAGTTTAGTGGCTAGTCAGATACCTTGATAACGGGTTATTGTCACAGCCTAAGAATATTCGACTGCGCAAATTTTTCTTCAGTATAGCAACTGACAGTGAACCCGCATCCTGCACACAAATTAAAGGCTTAGCATAATCATCCAAATGAGATGAAACTTTACCATCAAAACCAAAACCATGAAAGTAGAGGCAATCTGAAAGATGTCTCAATATTTTTAATAGATCTTCACCTCATAGTGTATGAGATTGAGGATATGATTTGGGCTGGCCTCAACAGTTCCTTTCTTCAGCCAATACGTATGTGCACCCCTATCCTCTTTGTATGGTCAGTCAAGATTAACAAATTTCCAGCAGTTTCCATTTACCAAACAAGTACCTAAAGACAGGCCAAAAGTCTCAAATAAGGATATGTAAAGCCCTGCTAGTCTAAGTACACAGCCGCCGGCTTCCACCACAACTTTTTCAGCTTTTAAGAGAACATCAGTCTTGTGGCTGATTCCAAAGGCAACCACTGCACTGTCCTATAATGTCAAAGAGTGAAATTCAGAATGTCGGCCAAAAATGATTGATACATGGTTTAAAATATAAATTATTACTTTTTGTTTTTTCGCTATGTTGATATTAAAGGGAAGACCACAGAAAATTAAAAGTATTAGATATCTGTTATGGCTACTGATTACAAGTTGATGTTACTTTTTAGTTTTAAAATAAAACCTCATCACATGTTCCGCCGTCATCACAGTCATAAGGTGCAGAGCTTGATGTAAACAAGAAGGTACCTTCTCCATTCCAGTTTGACAAAGCCAATCTGACAGTCATGTATTCCAAAACAGCATTATATAATCGAGCAATAAAAAGCATGTAGAATTTGCCTTGGATGCCAATCAAACAAACGATAACATGGTGCAATGTAAACCGACATTCCATCCCACAAAGGACTTGTTAGAAACTGTAGATAATACGTATACCTAACATCACCAGGATAATCAGCTGTACGAGATGGAGGAGCACAGAATATAACGAAAGGAAATTTCTGAATCAGATCCTTCCCCCTAAGGACCGGTTTTATCCCGACTTTGACCAACTCGTCATGATGGTTTGCAGTCATTGTCTGCCCAACAATTTGACTTTCCGGGTAGCCCTGAAGAAACAAAAACAATCATAAGTTCTAGCAACACCAAATTTTAAAGCACGAGATACTTCTCAACAAGTCAATTTGCAGCTAAATCACTTACACAACATTCATTGGTCTCTCATGTATAGTGATTAAATTTCAAGTCAACATCATATCATATGGTTAAAGCGATATAATTAGCACTAGCTTTACCTTCTTCCATTCGTCAGCCACTATTCTACCAAGAACTCCAGGTCCAACAATCAGCAGATCATGCTGTCCAAGGCTACCATTACCAGAAGTGCGCTGCTCAGTTTCTTCACTTGATATCTCTGCAGCTGAGTATCACAATAAACTTACAGGTAAATAACAAATTGGCAGGTGTAAGATTAAGATGAGGCTACGGAAAACGAACCGGCTACAGATGAAGCCGAGACGAGGCTACGGACGACCGCCAAAGACGGCGTGAATACACGCAGAGTACGCTGAAGCTTAGGGTTTTTTCCACCGAGAAATATCTCCGGAAGATTGCGATCGGAGGACAATCGTGCTGAATAACTGCGGTTCGAAGCGGCGGTGGAGATGGCGGAGGCGGTGGTCCAGTGAATCGATCCCATTTGTGATAACGTCCGACGGAGTGAAGAGATGAAGTGTAAATATAAATGTAAGATTAATTAATTTATATTAGGATGTTTATGACGTCATAAATAAATGGTGACCTTCACAATGTGTTTGTTTGCAATTTGCACTACAAACCAGAATTTATCTCACTATTTGGCAAATAAATACTCATTTGAACTGAACAGGCAGCCACCACGGAAGGAGGGTTTGGTTGATCATTCACAGGATACGTTGGAGGCGAAGCTACTAAGACAAACAGCAAAAGCTTGGAAAGCTGACACAGGGTATCTGTAATCCATGGTGAACAGATCTTTCCCAACTTTTCCAAACTGTATGATAATCTGCTCCTTGTCACTGGGAGTAAAAGGTGCGGATTGTTCTGGTTGTGATGCAGCAACCAGTTGGAAGTTTTTTACAGAAGCAATGGTTACTCTGCCGTGGAAGTTTAAGCACCAGCACTGAAGCTGGTCATGCCATCTTGGAGGCTTGCTTTTTAGGACTAGAGCCCCATCTTTAGGATTGTCTGATGAAGGTTTTATGTTAATTGATTTTGAACGGCCAAAGCGTATAGAGGGGGAATGATCTAGATTCCTGATTGGAAATTCTGTTTGGGTGGGAGCTACACCTCCAGGCTCGATGGCTGAAGATGGAATTGCATCAAAGATGCACCTCATTTTCCTTGGGCCCCTGGGTCAATAACAAGCATCAGGAAGTAAAGACTGGAACTGTTGCAAACTACAGTTTGAGCTGACATTTCTGAATGCAGATTGCGGCAAAATGCAAACAATTTCCTTTGAGTTGTATGTGGCATATATAATACATACCTGGCACCAAGCACATTCAAATCATATGAGATCTGACCCACAGAATAGCTGCCAGCTGATGCCCTTGAGGAGATTTGTCGCAAGCCAACCCTAGCAGAGCTGCTTTTTGTTACCTTGGCCTCAGTATGTCGGTGGCTGTGCATCAAGAATTGAGAACTTTGATCCAAAAAAGTTTGACCTTTCATGAGAAAAAAACATTCCTGAATATGCAGCAAAAATAGACAATGAGAACAACAAAGTTAGCCATATTGCATACCTCAATCTCCCAATGAAGGTTTCACACTTTTTCACCGTTCCTTCAGCATGGAGAGAAATGATGTAGTCTGTACTTGTCCCTCGCCGACATTTCCGAGCAGATAGAAGATACTTACCATTATTAACCAATGCTGTGCAAGAAATATGATCCATGTCAATATGAGTTGCATGAAACAACCCTCAGAGTGATGCTAGTGTTAAGCATAGTGTGACAGAAATGGTAGTATGTCATAAATTATCAGAAAAGTCTCACCATTTGTTAGGCTAAGATAGAGATGATATGTTTGATCATTTCGGTTCCGTTTTATGAAACACTGGATAAGAGACTCCCTTGGGCCGGGCTGCAAATAATCAAAACAGACAGCTGTGAGAACTTCAAACTATAAAGGCACAGTGTAGGTTCAGCCAAACTTCAAATTTTAAGGTAGGATCCTCAAGTATCTGGATACTTCAAATATATGGGAATGCAGTAGATGCGTTCTACTCATTCTTCCACATAAATTATTTCGTCATCTAACTTTGAAAATTGAAGCTAAGCATTTAATGGAAACCGGAAAATTATGTCATAAGTACAATCCACAAGCAAAATTTGAAAGTACTTGTATTGTATCAACGATAGAACAAGCAGTAGGAGCAGATCACGCAAAATAGCACATTTTTTAACTAAAGATGGGGAAACAGCAGTAACATCAACCGTCAAGTTTGAGGTTCCACTAATTAATAGCTTACTAGCCATATTTCTATTCTCTTAACAACTCCAATACAATAGAGACAAATAATTCTATTCCTACCTAAGCAAAGTTTGGATCAAACCAAATGTAGTAAAAATGAAAAGCCGAATGTAATGTCGAAATAGTATAAGCAAATGCCTGTTGGATCTTGCTGAAACAAACACATTTCGCTACTTACACGCAAACTCTCCCTAAACTTGCTATTTTTCGTTCATACAAACAACACCTTTCAAAACCCTCACGCATATTAGTTTACCAAGATTCCCACATGTCAATTGTCAAATCTAGAAAAGAAACCATCCACTTTCCAGTTTCCATTAGCTTACCTAACTAAATATTCAAACTCCATTGTCAGTCAGAAGTTGCAGAATCACGATTACCTCATGATAATAACCAGAAAAATCTACATGAACATACCAAAAATCTTTGCACAACTCATCAATTATGACACAATCAGATCATCCCAGCATCTACAGAATACAAGACTAAACCCTAAATGCCATAACCAAAGCGAATCTATTAAAATCAAAATTTAAAACGTGCCTGTTTCAAATTGATTGGAAAAGTGATGATTCCAGAAACCTCAGGAACCCTAACAAGCTCTTTAGTCACTTTTCTCCAACTACAACACACTCCACCACACGCCACTACACTCCTCCTAGCCGGCCATGACTTCTCAGAAGCCTCGATTCTCAAAATGACTTCTCGTAATAACTCTTCCGGCATGTCCGCCCAGCTTCTCGTGTCCGAATCAACCGCCGAGTCGGTGTTGATGTCGTCTTGTACGACTCGGTGTGGCCGCGACCTAATTTCGCGAATCATTGTTCTTAGTGACATCATCGGACGTGTAGTCGCGGTCGGTGGTTGGAATCGCGGTCGGAAATGGTTGAAGAGGAGTGAGAGTGTGATCGGTGAAATTGGGAGTGGAGATTGCAATTCTGGATTGGGTCGAGAGTGACTAGAGAGTTGGAATCAGAACGCGCCACATCTTTTTTATTTCTTTATTAGTAATGACATTTTTAGTTTTATTTTGTTATGGAATTTTGGTTAGATTTTAATTACATTTGGTATCGGTTTTACATTCGAGACAATTTAGAATTAAGATACAAATATATCAATTATTATATATTTCGGCACCTTATGATAATTTAAAATTAAGATATAAATACAGTGAAAGGTTATAGTAGACTAATATCTTTTGGTAAAACGGAAGAATATGATTCTCAGCCGTTGATTTTTATCAATCAACGGTTGATATTGGTACCGTCAATCAACAACTGCACGTGTTTTTTTCAAATCCAACCGCCCAATTAGTTAAAAATCTACTTTAATCTCAATCGTCGAATTAGTGAAATCAATGACCAATAATACGTTCTTCTGTATCACAAAATATGCATGATTCTCTAGATCCCAATTCATAAGATACAAACATAAATGTATTCTACAACACACTAAATTCTTTTAATTCTGACTCAATAAAAAAATATAAAAGGATTTGAATTGAGATCGAATTACTGATATTCTTTACGTGTACATTAATATTGAACAATTAGAATAAAATTAAGATTTTAGAATCTGGAAGAAGATTTGAGCAAATTAGGAGGGATATGAAAGCTACCCACCGATCTAATGTCGCAAGGAATATTGTTGTGGTGTCACTATTCCCCAAAATGCAAAACACATTCTATTCTTCAAAGCCAATTTAATGATGACTGATTTGTCTTCAGATGCGATCCAGATCATTTATTGGATTTATAGCTAGAAAATAGCGTTGGTACGACGTCGTTTCATTGCTGTTGCAAATAAATGCGGATCCTGACATTGAAATAAACCGTTAAATGTTGCGAATATAAAAAACGATGATGTTTTGAAGTTTTAATTATTTTATCTTACAGAAATTTATTTGAACTGCTTTATAAAAAACGTCATTTTAACCTCACCGTAAATATTTTATCACAATACCAATTACCAACCTGGTTTGCGAAATACTAAATTACTAACCTGGCTTTAAGGTTGATGGATTGGGCCGGGTCAGAGGAAGGCCACTGAGTCGGGCCTAAGAAGACGTATACGCAAAGCAACCATTTGGATGTCCGAGTCGACATGTTTTTTGAAGACCGAGCTCACAGACTCACAGTACAATACAGCATGCTATTGCTAAACAAGGACTAGGAACATGAAGTTGTCTAGAACTCATCATAGTCCATCCGTTCCATTATTAATGTCTCATTTTCTTTTTAGGTGTCCCAAAATCATTTTTTCATTTTTAAAACTTATCATAAATGAATATGTCTTTTTTAGTTTTCTATCACATATTTCTCCTCTCTCTTCTTTTTTCACCATTTATTATCTATCAAATCACTTTTTCTCTTTCCTTACCACACAACTATCTTTTTTAATTATTTTTTCTTTCATTCCTTAAAACCGTGCAAAGAACCAAATGAGACATAAATTATGGGATGGAGGGAGTACTATACACCAGTGTTATAATTACTGGTATGATAAGGTGCTGCATGCATCAACATTCGATGTTTGTTCAGTGAGACAACCTCGTGGATGTTTTAATCACATGTTGATTTTACTTGTCCAACTCCAACATCAGTACATGCGTTCAAGACTTAAAGCTATACAAGACCGCACCAAGCCTGTCATGATGCCAAACCTATTTTCATAAACGTAACAAAAAATCTTAGTTTTAAAGTAATCACGTATTAAATGAACTCTTTGTTCCTCCAATCCTCATTTTTATGAGCTTGAATCGATATGTGTGGCGCTTTTAGTGGATGTTGATTTGTGGCATGCGTGTGTAATTATTGTGGTCAATAACTCAGTTGAATAATACTGTCGACACAGACATGGACCAGACCAGGAGCTAAGTGGAACACTTACATTGACAATGATATCCCTAGTTTTAGTTAACTCCCTTTTTTATAAAATTATGGACACATTGCTTTTAAATTAACAAATACACGTAGTATAATGCTTAAAGAGTCACTCGAACATCAAATGCCATTAAGACTCCAATTTTTTGAAGAGACTTTATACAACAAAGATAATGGATTTGTATGCATCAATTATCGTGCGCATCAAATTATTTTGATATTTATCATCAATTTAAAATCTTTGCTCTCAATCTTAACGCAAGAGAGGATTTTAGTAAAAAAATGGTGAAATTAACTAACGATAAAGATGTCATTTGATGCTCGATAAAATTTTGGTGCACCTATAACATCCAACATTGACAAACGAGGAAATTAAATTATCTAAATAAACTAGTTTACTAGAAAACAATTTTCGGCAACATATGACAAAAATCATCGAAAAAGATATACGAAGTAACTTGTAATTTGTCCAGACTAGGCTTAAAAATATATTTTTATACACTTATACGGAGTATTCACATGGACCTTTCCAATAATTTCCAAAACTATACTTTTTCTTGAATTTAAAACCAAATATGCAATGATATAAAATATAATTTTAAAATCCCTACCAAGACTCCAAAAATACTAACGGCAGTCGGCAGACACAGACGCCGTCGAATAAAAAGCTTCCCAGTATAAATAAATTCAAACGCACTGAAAAAGAACCGAAGCTTACTCACTTCACCTTTAACTTTACTTCACTTCATTCACTCCGGCATTTCCGGTCTCGTCACTCTCCCGCTTCGTTTAAACGCAATCCCTCGCTCTTCACCTCTCTCTCTCAATTCCTCCTCCTCAACTACATCGCGCTTTAGAAACTGCTGGTTTCGGCCGACGAACTTCGCTTCACGTTCATCGCCGCTCGCTACAACCCCGAGGTACGAAAAATAAGATCCGGATGCGCCGATTGTGTTTTGCTCTGTTTCTTCTAGAAGGAACTGAGATCACAGCCTCCAATTTATTTTATTTTATATGTTATTGTTGAAGAGTATGGCTTTGGAAATGGTATCAGCTTCGGACCATGCGTCCGTTGTTTCGATGAATCTGTTCGTTGCGCTGTTATGTGCTTGCATTGTGATCGGCCATTTACTCGAGGAGACTCGATGGATGAATGAGTCCACTACCGCGCTGCTATTGTGAGTTTCTTATTTACTTCTGATGCATATTTTCTTTTTTTCTATTGAATTTGCATGACATGTGATTTGGATGGATGGTGGATGAAGGGGCTAGGAACAGGTGTGGTGATTTTGTGGACTAGTAATGGAAAAAGCTCGCATATATTGCAGTTTAGTGAAGATCTGTTCTTCATATATCTCCTTCCGCCAATCATTTTCAATGCTGGGTGTGTTCAACTATTTCTATGTATAGACTTAATTTTTTTACAAGTCATGTGTAGTTGATGACATGAAGACTTTGGTGTGAACAGGTTTCAGGTGAAGAAGAAACAATTTTTCCGGAATTTCATGACCATTATGTTGTTTGGAGCAGTCGGTACTCTCATTTCCTTTGGCGTAGTTTCATTGGGTAATCCTTTACTTCATTTACATTTACTCAAGATTACTTTTTTGGTTTACAGAAAAATGTTATAAACTTCGTTGTGTTGTTTATAAGGTGTCATGCATTTCTTCAAGAAATGGAATATTGCTTCGCTTAAGATCGGAGACTATCTAGGTACAATGGTCTTTTGGTTTCAATTGTAACTCTTTTGTCTCTTTGTAACTAAATTATGTATATGTAATAAATTGGTGATTCTTATTATAGCAATTGGAGCGATATTCTCTGCAACGGATTCTGTATGCACGTTACAGGTAACACATGCCTCAAACATGATTTCTTTTTATGTTATAGTAGATATTAAGTCCAAATGCTAACTGATTTAATAATTGATGCAGGTTCTTAATCAAGAAGAGATACCTTTGTTGTACAGTTTGGTGTTTGGAGAAGGTGTGGTGAATGATGCTACATCCGTGGTGCTGTTTAATGCAATTCAGAATTTCGACCTTTCCCACATTGACTCGACTGTGGCTTTGCATTTAGCTGGAAACTTTATGTATTTATTTATTGCCAGCACCATACTGGGAGTTTCGGTAAGCCCATTGTCTTTATTTTTGGAAGCCGAAAATTATTCGTCATCCAAGTTTCCAATTGTAACTTTTAGTACTGACATTCAGGCTGGTCTCCTTTGTGCTTACATTATAAAGACTCTCTACTTCGGCAGGTATACAAGAATTCATAAATGTCACACTGTCAATGTTGTGGTTAATGTTTTCTTGATGCTATGTTTGGACAATTGCAGGCATTCTACAGACCGGGAAGTTGCTCTCATGATGCTTATGGCGTACCTTTCCTACGTCCTCGCAGAAGTATGATCTTTTCCAGATCACCTCTTTGTCAACGTGACTTACATACATTCATTAAGACACTCAGCTGCTATATTTTAGGCTGTGACTTGAAACAAGTCCTTTTTTGCAGCTCTTCTACTTGAGCTCCATTCTCACTGTTTTCTTTTGTGGGATCGTGATGTCTCACTATACCTGGCACAATGTGACAGAAAGTTCACGAGTGACAACTAAGTATGTTTAACGTTTGAAGTATTCCATGATATACTGAAAAGTTTTCTAAGGTGACTGTACTGACATTTTGGTTTATAACAAACTTCTTCCAGGCATACTTTTGCAACATTGTCGTTTGTTGCTGAGATCTTTATCTTTCTGTATGTTGGCATGGATGCTTTAGATATTGAAAAGTGGAGACTTGTGAGCGATAGGTATAAAAATCCAAATGAAGATCATGAATGCTTGCATAGTCTCTTCTTCATTGGCTTGAAAATTGAAATTATTGATGCTGACATTTTTTGTTTTCTAGTCCTGGAAAATCTATCGGAGTGAGTTCAATACTTTTAGCACTGGTGCTTGCAGGAAGAGCAGCGTTTGTGTTCCCCCTATCTTTCATTATTAATTTGACTAAGAAATCTCCACAAGATAAGCTTACAATGAAGTATCAAGTATGCGCTTGTCTCCGGGTTCATCTTTGAGTTTGATGTTTTTTTCAGCAATGAAGATTCCATTAATTTGACAATATACTCTATTCCAACAGGTAACGATTTGGTGGGCTGGTCTTATGCGTGGTTCTGTTTCAGTTGCCCTTGCCTATAATCAGGTATTTTCAAGCAGCCTTTAAATAGGATCATTTTACCAATCTGCTTACATTTTTTGTCTGTTGTCAACTATGCAGTTTACTAGTTCGGGGAATACCAAACTGCGTGAGAGCGCTCTCATGATCACAAGCACCATTACAGTTGTACTCTTCAGCACAATGGTACACAAATATAAGGCACATTTGCAGTAACTGCTATATGATACAGTAGCTCGTTATGTAACTGCTCCTCATACTTGTTTTCTGCTGCTCAGGTATTCGGCTTGATGACCAAACCAATGGTGCGACTGTTGCTACCAGCACCCAAACCCTTCACCAGTATCACCATCTCTGAACCAGCAAACACAAAGTCTTTCTCACTTCCCCTACTAGAAAAACAAGACTCGGATGCTGATATCTACTCTCCAGAAAAATCAACCAATTTCCGCATGTTCCTAAATGCCCGATCCCATGTCCACTTCTATTGGCGCAAGTTCGATAACACCTTCATGCGCCCCGTGTTTGGCGGACGAGGCTTCGTTCCTTTCATTCCCGGCTCCCCCATCGAGCCCGTCCTCACCCAATGGCACTGATCTCAACAGCCACTGCACTAACTGACATCTAGCCCTCTTTTGTTCCCATAGTTTGTGCTGTAACGTTTGTCTGTTTATATTTTCTTGTCTTGTTTAATATTTTTGGAATGGGATCACAAGCTGTAATGCAAGAAAAATACGCCGTTTTGACTTTGTTCTAACCGATACGGCGCCGTCCTTCGATACAAACGAGGCAAATCCCACGAACAGTTCGCTCACCCGTCCTCCAACTCCAACAACCTACACTATAAAAACCCTCATCGCCCTTCTTCATCCCTCATCACGCGCTTCGTACTCTCCGTTCATCTCGCAACCGCTTCACAGATCGGCTTCAATGGCTTCCCTTTCATCCGCTTCCTTATCGCTTTCCACTCTCTCGCTCAATCGCACCAAGGTTCGGTCCGCTCCAAATCCAGATCTGCCGTCACATGAATATTTACTGTTATATTATCTACGCTTCGTATCTGATTTGGTGAATCGATGGTTTGCAGGTGTCGACTAGGATTTCTGGGTTGTCTCTTAACGCTGGTTCCGTCAATGGAAGGAGCTTCCCGACGCTCACCGCTCGGCGTTTTAGCATTTCATGCGCTGTAAGTTGTTTTCTTTATTTGTTGAGATGTTAGGTTAACTGAGATTGCATGTATTGATTGTTTGCATTTGACGCCAAATTCAGTCTAGTGACAGTTTTTGCCTTTTTCCTATAAAAAATTTATGCATTGTTGCATTGATTCAATTTAGACATTTAGTTGAATTTTTTGAGGTTGTATGAGATAAGATGCAGATTTAAGGCGCTGAGATTCATTAATACTCGATAAGTTTATTTTGCATCACACCGGTATTAAATAGTGAACAATAACAATAGAAGAAGTTGATGGAGAGTGAATCAGACAGAAGATTATGAACTAGAATCAGAATGAGAAGAAAATGAAGTTGAAATGATTTGTGTTCGTTTGGTTTGTTACTTTGTTGTATTTTTTGTTGAGATTTCTCGATAATTGTTTTGTAAACTGTTGTTTTAAATCTGCCAAAAATATTTGACAGGCCAAACTGGAGACAGTGGATAAGGTATGTGCTATTGTGAAGAAGCAATTGGCACTACCAGCTGATACCGCAGTGACTGGCGAATCCAAGTTTGCCGCGCTTGGTGCTGATTCTTTGGATACGGTAATCTAATGCCGTGAAACTCGAATATATTATTCTTTCGTTTTAGTGTTGCCATTGCTTCATGCTTGCTTTCATCTTGGCCTGTTTTGTTTATATAGTGCTTCAAAATTTTACTTAATTTATAGGTTGAGATTGTGATGGGGCTAGAGGAGGAATTCGGTATAAGTGTTGAAGAAGAGAGTGCTCAGACAATTGCAACTGTGCAAGATGCGGCTGACCTTATTGAGAAGCTTCTCGAGAAATAGTGAATTCATGATTCATATTTTACATTCATGTATGGGATTAGAGGAATTTCCAGCTTATTAAGCAAAACCTCTTTATGCATTATTATGCCTTTACTTTTTATGCATCATTATTGAATCAAAAGTTGCATTTCTTTGCCATTTTTACTCATATCTTCCATTTTGCTTCTCAAATATTAGCTGAGAATTGACATGTACATAAATCCTTCCCATCTTTTCTTTTTCTTTTTTTAAAAAAAACTGGACGGTGCCGGCTACTCTTATTATAATTGATTCAAAAAGCCTTCCCATCTATGTTGCTTCTAAAACTCAATTTAAACTTAAGATATGCTAATCTGAAAAAGAGTTGTACAGAGCAAGTATGGAATCTGCGTCACAAAAGTATGGCAATCCTTTAGGGGCATTCCGAGAATTGAACTCGGGATCTCTCGCACCCTAAGCGAGAATCATACCACTAGACCAAATGCCCTCAGGTGCCCTCAAATATCTTTTTATTGATTAAAACTGACATGTGAAGATCGCGGCAGTGTCGCCTTATCGGCGAATACTGAAGGATCAATGTAGCTTCTGCCCAATCCCCTATCCTCCTCCTATCGGTCATTCTTTTTACTACTTGATTACTTCATATTCTCTTTGCAAATGAATTTTTTAATGTTAATATTTCGTTACCATAACCCTAATTCCTGATTTAATTGCAGTCTTGTAGAAACTACACTCGTGCATATGTAGTGAAACTAAAATTTGATTTGTGTATGTGAAGAAAATGATCAACAAAATTTACTTAGCATCTCATGGCTTGTTTTCATATCTTATCGTTTTTTAAACTCTTTCAATTCTTCATTGTAAATGTCTCAAATGTTTTTCTTGTGGCACCCAGCCTTTTCAACTCTGAGCAGCTGATCTTATCATTTTGCTAAAGAAAATAAGTTTAGAATTTCCTTTTTCGAAGATTAGCTCATGTTATCAGTAAATTATTTTATTTTTCCTTCATCCATTCCAACAAGGCCACCACCCTTTCGAAAATGTTTTCCCACTACCATTATCATCACGTCCTAATGTTCCGTCTCAATCTCTTATGGCTTATATTGCAGTGGTACACCTTTTTCCGAATACTTTTCTGAAGCCTGATACAAGTGACTAGCAATGTTGTGCAATAGGTTATTTTCCCTTTTACTCTTTTCTAATGCTATCTTCCTTTCACTTTGTTAGATTGAAAGATCTGCACCAGAGGTGTACGAAGGAGATGGATGTGTACACAAGCTGCATGTATTACCGTAGAATCAGAATCGACTTATGCCACAAAACAAGTGTTTAAAAACAGCTGCCCTTTGGAATGAGTTAAAAGACAATGCCAGTATTCCTCTCTACCCAATAATGCAGGATGCTTTGCCAGCCAACCATAGTTGACAAGTGAGTCCATGTTCTTAGCATTTTAGACAAAACATGTTTTGCCATTTGAGCCACAAGCCTAGTAGCTTATCAGTATTATGTATTACTGTCCTCAAAACTAGCTTGTACTAATTTACTTCTTGTGATAATTTTTATTAACGTTCAAATTAGCTTAACTTTTTTTTGAAGGGAACCTTGTGCTATGCACAAATAAAATCTTAGATGTTTTAAATCAAAATTTCTTTGAGACTGTCCAAAATTGAAAGAAAAGCTACATTATGAGAAAGATGGAGCAATATGGAACATTTTTGAAAATTATAATGACTCGTCAATCATAGTTCTAAAATGATTCTCATTCAACTTACCAAGATATGTTTTTACAAAAGATTTAACTCATTACTTCACTGAACGCTTTCTACAGCTACCACTTGACTACCCCTTTCAGACAATTTATCTAATTTTCTTTCCAAATAAACTAATTTTGTTTTGAGTGGAATAATTTTATGTAATAATTTTTTTTTCTTTAAAGGGATTATCGGAATTCACTCCTACCCCATGACTCGAACCCGAGACCTATTGGTCCAGGCAGTGGGTGCCTAACCACTAGGCCAACCCCACTTCGTCTTAAATGAATGAATGTAATAATTAGAACTAAACAATTCACAATAATTGAAATGAATGTTTGTAATATTTGAAACAGCTAATGCGATATTTTTATATTCGAACAGGTATTAAATGAACAGAAGTGTGTCCCGTTGCTGCTCCCCACCCGTCAACATCATAAATCATATCAATAAAAAAAACATCATACTCCCTTTGTCCACTTTCTTTTTTGGGTGTCCCCTAATGTTTGTCCACTTTCATTCATTCACAACCACATGTTTTATCTTTTTTCTCAAATTCTTTTAAATCTTTTATTTTCAACCACACATTTTACACTCATTACTACCTTAAATACCGTGAAATATATGCTTTTGGACAAACTTAAGGGGACGGAGGGAATAGACATATTCTATCAAAAAAACAAAAAAAAAACATAGACATATAAGCAGAAATTAATAATGATAATAAGACATCAAAATGTTAGAACATGAACACGCGTCCCATTACAACAACAAACCATCATCCACGCATCGCGTGATTGATTACACGCGCATTTTCGGATGTCGTCATTATGTTTCATTTCGATGTCATGGTTTGAAACTCGAATTCAGATTTAGTGCAGTAATAAAAATTTATTGATATCTGAAATTAAAAAAAAGGTAGGAGAACGAATTATGCGAGATATAAAGATATAATCTCAATCGTTTATTTTCATAAATTTTACGATTAATATTGATAACCGTCACTCACTAACAGTCTTAAATTTTTTTGCTAATTCAGTATAAATTTATTTAATAATTAATTTAATCGCAACCGCTAGATTAATCTATACCAACAAATAAAATTATAATGTCATTCTAAAACTCAACCCTAAAACTATACCGTAGGTTACTTGCGACCCAAAAGAATATTGTTGAGTGAATATTTAGACATACAAATTATTTTATTGAAAGTGGATAAAGATAAGAAACTTAAAAGAAAAATGAATAAACATTTAGCTTTATACAAATATAATTTTAATTTATTGTTAAAAATAAAAAATTATGTAATTTAAATTGAAAAGTAATTTTATAAATCGGATCTTGATAAGATTCAGCCAAAACAAATTACAGCTAGGAAAAATAACATTTTTTTGCAAGGTGCAAACATTATTATACAAACAAAGTAATAAAAAATGTTAAAATATTTTTTTTGTTCCCGCAATATTTAGTTGCAGAAATATGTTCTAGAGAGATATACATTTTTTTAGTAGGAACAAAAAACACAATTTCAATCATTCATTTTTTTAAGTCCGAAGATTATAATCTCAATCCATAACCGCTCATATTTTTTGCAATCAAACCGTTCAAATGAAATATTGTACTCCTCTTTAGATTCTACTAACTCTTTGCAAATTAGGATCTTTGAGTAAAGATCAAGGAGGACAAGTAAGTTTTTGTAAGACGGTGAGACATAATCTCAACCGTTTATTACACATAAATCAACGAACGAGATTTAACTTAAAAATAACCATCAATTCTAACCGTCCGTGTTTTTTGCAAATCCAACCGTCAAATTTTATATCAAACCAACTTAATCTCATCCGTCAAATTTATCGAATCAACGGTACGTCCTCCGATCTCACAAATATATATTGTCTCTTTAGATCTGACGTGTTGCTAATCGATAATTAAAAATTAAAGATATAAAATAAATCAAGTTCAGAGCATCTTGTAGAAATGGCGTCAACTCCACCAACTGCCGCAGCTGCTCCCAACTAACAAACCCTAATCTTCACGTTCATTCCATCCACCGTTGATTTCACATCTTCATGGAACCTCTACCACCCAATCCCTCCACCTCCGAGCAGCCTAGAGTTTCCGAAACGGACTTCGGATTTCCACTAATCGACGATTCCGACTCCGCCGCCCTCTTCGACTGGGACGATTTACTCGAATTCGCTGCCGAAGATGACAACCAAAACCAGCTTATCTTACCATCTTCTCCCTCCGCGTTTGGATCGGAGGGATTGGTTGCTGAAGCGATAGGTGTTCCTTCTGCTGGTGATGGTGTGGATCGGGTGAGGAAGCGAGATCCGAAGTTGACGTGTGAGAATTATTTGGCTGGGATTGTGCCTTGTGCTTGTCCTGAAATGGATGCTTTGTTGGCCGAGGAAGAGGAGTTGCGCGGGACAGGGACGAAGAGGGCTAGGACGGTGAAAGCTGCTGCTGGAGGGATGGGAGCTGTGGTGTCGAGGTGTCAGGTGAAGGGGTGCGAGGTGGATATTAGCGAGTTGAAAGGGTATCATAAGAGGCATAGGGTTTGTTTGAAATGTGCTAATGCCAGTGTGATTTTAATTGATGGGGAGGAGAAGAGATACTGTCAGCAATGCGGCAAGTAAGGATAAGATATACACACTATATTTGCTTGCCTTAATTATCGTGATTTATCTGGATTGTGTGAATGTGCGTTGATTTCGACTCTTGTCTTAGAGTTTTATTATTTTCCAATTGCATTTTACTTGATTGAATGGTTGCTTTTGTTATTTAATTGATGTGTTAGTCATTGTTTTACTTCTTATTGTTGTTGCCACATTTTATTCGGTATGTGAACTTTCTTGTCAACTCGAGGCGCAGGTTTAGTACAATTGTTATGTGCTTTCATTTCTCTTTGTTTATCTATCTCAGATCATTGTCATCGTTTTAGCGGGTGAAGGTATCCAACTATGCATAGTACTTAGTCTGGTTTGTCTCTTTGTAAATTTTGTGGCAAAGATGGTTTTTTTCTTACCTAAGAACTAATTTTGACATATCAATGGTGCTCTTCTTTAAATGAAAAATTGTAATTTTCATGAAATTACAAACCCAATATTTTTTGATGACTTGATGCATCATGCACATTTTGTTTTATAAATTCTAAGTTTCCTGTAATTTCCTAATACATTTTCCATTCTTCAGGTTTCATGTCTTGTCCGATTTTGACGAAGGAAAGCGCAGTTGTCGTATGAAATTGGAAATCCATAATAACAGGAGGAGGCGAAAGATTACAAATTTTAAAGGGTCAACCATGGAAGAAAATCAAGGGAGTTCGTTGATGAAAGAAATTGGTTGCGCTGTTGAACCTGGAAAAGGTTTATGTAAACCTTTTTTAATACCTAGCAGTTCTAGACTTCTAGTATATTGGAAATGTTGGACGAAACTTAAATGAAATCTGAAGTCAGTAGTTCCAACTTCCAACATTTATCTGATATAATTTGACCTCAGTTGAACCCGATACTTATGTGATTTCATTCATGCAGCAGCTAGTGAAATATTGAAAACCAAAGTAGCTTCGCACGAGGGCCTTGTGACATCTGAATATGTACATGTAGCTAACGTGCGCTCTACTCTCGGTTCTCAAGATAGACAAAGTGATAGTCCCGGATCAGATGAAACCAACATGGATGGAATCAAAGATAGGTCTAAATATGGACCTTCTTCGTCAAATGGTGACACTAAGAGTGTCTTTTCATCAGCTGTAAGTCACTCCATTTTACCTAATTATCTTCCTTTCTCTCATCTCGCAGTTATGAATTATATATCTATTCACTTATCCTTAAATATGTATAGTGTCCAACAGGTCGCATATCATTTAAACTATACGATTGGAATCCAGCTGAATTCCCCCGACGACTTCGGCATCAAGTATTAAAGATTTTCAGTTGCAGTTTAGTATCACAATATTGCGTCTTAATTTCAGTATTCCTTGAGTTAGCAAGACTTATTCAAGTATTTGCTTTTCTGGCACTCAATCAGATCTTCCAGTGGTTGGCTAGCATGCCTGTCGAGTTGGAGGGTTACATTCGTCCGGGCTGCACAATCTTGACTGTGTTTTTCTCTATGCCAATGTTCATGTGGGTTGAGGTATAGTTAGATAGTTAATATATCCTTTCCGTGATGTCTGTTATTTTTCATGAAACACTTGATTAACAATTTGTTCACTTATTGCATGTCCAAATAGTTATTTAAAGATCCAGCTTCAAAATTTCAAGACTTTGTTTCCGCACCTGGAAGACTACTCTCTGGGAAGGGTTCGATACATGTATATCTCAATAACATGAGATTGGTGATAGCAAGAGGTGAATTCCTTAATATTTGAATTCCAACAGTTTAATTTAGTCATAGCTGCCCTAATTCGTACAGTACCCGGAATCATTTATAATGACAACTAAAACGGACATGAGTGTCGTTTAAACTAGCTATACTTAGACAATTTATAATTTATATTTATCATGTCGTCGTGATGCAAGT
The DNA here is from genome assembly GCA_006409495.1 of Sedum album. Taxonomy (NCBI): domain Eukaryota; kingdom Viridiplantae; phylum Streptophyta; class Magnoliopsida; order Saxifragales; family Crassulaceae; genus Sedum; species Sedum album. Next base: position 67,529 of record QZGG01000286.1, read on the forward strand.
TTCCTTTTTGTCTTCTCAGATAATCATGTTATACTTTTTACAGTGTCAAATATCAGAATCAGTTTCATTGTTGTGTTTCTAAAAAAATATCCTATTTGATCACTGCAGATGGAACCTTTGTGAAGAAAGTCTTGACAGATATCCAGGCCCCAAGGCTTCATTATGTCCATCCAACTTTCTTTGAGGCTGGAAAGCCAATGGAGTTTGTTGCATGCGGAAGCTATCTACTCCAACCAAAATTCAAGTACATAATTTCTTCTTTTATATCAACTTATCCCATTTCCTTTAGCTTTATGTACCGATGAGTGTTTTACCAAGTTAGTCCATCGTGCAGGTGCCTTGTTTCTTTTCAAGAAAAATACATTGCAAATGAGGGTTATTTGTCATTCTTGCCTGGTCAATCTGAAATGAAGTCCAGCAGTCTTAAACATCAAAAATACAAAACACATGCCCACTTAACTGATTCTAGTGTATTTGGCCCTGCATTTATTGAGGTATTTCATTCATTATTTTGTTACATTATCTGCATCAATAATATTGTCGTGTCTATTTGTCCTTGATAGTAAAAGCTACCAAGGGAACACCATTCTTTCTGCCTATGTTCTGCTTTTTTTGTACAAAATAACATGGAGATTTTACTTTCCTCCTACTTATTTTCCTTCTATTTTTTTATTATATTTCCAATATTACAGCCATAAATTAAAGGACAGAATTGAGAATTCTTGATTTGCAATCTGTTGTTCAGAATTTACATACCTCTTTTTAGACGAATGATGTCATGAGTGAAATGCAATCCTTTTGCAGGTGGAAAATGAGTATGGATTATCAAATTATATTCCAGTTCTTGTCGCAGATAAAGATGTTTGTGCTGAAATGGAAAGGATTCAACAGAAATGCTATCAGAGATTCATTTCAAAAAGTTCAGCCTGTGAAGCTGACAAATGTGAAATTTATATGCAGCGGCATGGTGCACTATCAGAATTTGTGTTAGATATTGCATGGTTGCTTAAGAAACCAGCATCAGAAAGATTTCAGGACAATTTGACATCTTCGCAGATCACAGCATATGTTTCTGTTTTGAATTATCTAATGCATCATGACTCTGATGCCATCTTGGGTAGAGTGCTGAAGTCATTAAGTAACCAGCTGACTGGTGCAGAGAAGAGCAACCCAGGCTATACAACATGTGAAGATGGTATCAGGTTGCTTCACAATAAGATGGATCAGGCTAATAATATTCTTAGACTAAAACAAGGTGGTATTACAGAACTGATGCGCAAGTCTTTGCCAAGTGAAAATTTACAAAGTAACATCCAGTATGGGGCAACATCTGGTATTCCTGCTGAGGTATGGCTTATGAAATATAATATTAATGCAGGATTGGTGATTTTTCTACCTTTTATATGCAATATTTTTCGGGTCTGGAAGGGAATATAATCATATTTGATAACTGCAGGATATAAAGTCAAGAGCAGATTCGACCTCCGCACAGGGATGTGAAACTGTTCCATTTTTATGTTTGGGTGATGTGGAGACTATCAAGCATAGAGACAAATGGCCAAGGCAATCCTGCAGTGCCATGATCTCAAATACTAGAATTGCTCCGCGCACACGTGCTTCAGTTTCTCTAGCAGTAACTGCTATAGCAATTGTTTGCTTTGGAGTATGTGCAGTGATTCTCCATCCTCATAGGGTTGGACAGTTAGCTGTCACTGTTAGGCAGTGTATGTTTGACAGATCATAATCACACGACAGCATTGACTTCAGGGTTAGTAGCCAATATTCATGTTGTACAATACTTTATCCTAGGAATTCTGGTTTAGCAAAAGCTGATGCAAATGATGTGTTCTGTAATCTGTTTATGCCTTGAAATTGATTTGTTCCATATGGGTTTTCAAGTCTGTGTCATTTGTAACAGCATGTGTAACGGATTTATAGTTATGAATATGAGAGGCATTTTTTGCAAGTATCAGTGTAATTCAATCATTCTGCTCTGTTTCTAGTAGTTTAAACATCATTTAAGTATCCAAAGACAGCTAAATAACTCATCATTTTTAAATATATAAATTTGAACTTGGCATATTCTTGTGGATTATGAGTGTTGATTTTTTCTCAAGTTGTTTCATCAGGTGCCCAGATTAGCATATCATCGAATGAAAAGGTTGGGCCTGGGATACAGCTACTTAATGGGTACAACAATGGCAGAACCCAAGTCTTTGTCTCATGTATGAACAATTGCTTACGCATGCATCCAGTTATTCAAGGTTACCTCAACGCACAATTGCCCAATCCTGAATTCCTTTTTCAGTCCATGTTGTCAATGTGTTTGTTGAGTCTATGCCAATTGCCAGGTACGATTATATTGGTCGACAAGTCAGGCAGGCGGCTCCGCGTAATTTTGAACTGTTACTCACCAATACTCATCTTGATAGAAACCTCAAATGCAGCGGCTTAGAAAGTTGCAACAAAAGATTACTGGAACATTAAGGTTTCTGGAAGTGGACATTTCTAGGGTGCTTCTTGAATGCCACTTCGTTCTTTCTCAAGGCACACTCATGAATTTCATCCGCATCCTTTCCTTTCCTTCATAGGAAGCTTACAATATCTATTAGTTTCATCAAGTAACCAGAGCCACATCTGTTACTGTGCTATGATTACAATGTCCTTTGAGGTTTAATGAAATGATCAGACATACATAAGGATATTTCACCGGCTGGGGTTGCGTCCTACACTTTCAACTTCCTCATGTGCAGGAGTCCCTTAGGTCAGTAAACCAATTTCTTAAAAACGCAACTTATTTTTCCGTTTATTGTTTGCTAATAGAGACCGAGCCAGATTCTGAGTTCTGGTATGTTTTTTTGTAAATTGATGGCTTCTCATTGACGATGATTCTGATTATGAAAAACGTAGGATGAAATCTAATCCTCTTTCAACCAGATTTAAACTACACCAACCTTCCTTTAGTTCTGACAACTGAAACTCCCAGTGAAGGAGAATTTCGGCATGCAAGAATCCTAGAAACCAGGAACACTAGGGAGTTAGAATAAGTCCATTGATTTCCAACTGCGACAACCTTAAGAAAAAGCATGTGCCCATAGAGTATTTAATAACCTTCGTCCTTGAATTTTGGTTGAGCATGGCAACAAGATAGACAAGTTTAATTGATTTATATTGTACCGTAAGAATATAAATAGGTTGCGTGTTTATAAAGAGCTTAGTGGGCATTCCGCATAATCAACCCTTCGAATATGGCATAAAGGTCTTTATTCTCTGTGCCGAATATCTCATCAACTTTACGTAAAGTTTCCTGAAATAATGGCATATGGAATGTGAGGATTCAACAAGACGTGGCATTTCATTAAGACATGTATCTGTAGAGGGTTTATCTACCTCTTTGGTTTGCTTTTGTGCATTAAGTTCCTTAACATTAGCCAGAAAAGCACCAAATTGCTCATAAGACAAGCGACTCCTGTGAAATTAAATGATTTAGGAAGCAGTGTTAAACGATAGCAGTATTTGTTCTACAAAGCAACACTATTAAATTATAACTGTAACATCGGTAAATGGTAACTGTGTTGGTTCAGCAAAGTTATATCACTTGCATTACCTTACTTGGCGGAAAAACTCTTTCCCATCAACTCGAGTTCGGCCTGAAAGAATAAAAACAAAATGCCACCTTAATAGAATTCAGTTGTAATAAAAAATCAGTGGGCTCATTTTACATCAGAAAATCACTGTATTATAACGTCCATATCCAGAATTATTAACTTTATAAGAGACTGGTACAGAATATCAAACATTTGCCGCAGAAAAACAAGGGATTCTACCAAATTTATTAACACATGAATTCTCAGCTAATGCAGCCCAGTATCAAGAGGACAGAAAATCCAAAGATGACGATACAAGACATTATATGACAAAGGAGACTTTCACATCAATTTTCTGTAAGGTGAGTAATTAATGTGAGATGTGTGATACTAAGTTATGAGATGCAAAGCATAGAGAAGTGGATAGCATCTAAGAACCTGCTTGTGATACTGCATCGGATCCCAGTGAACTATGAGAGCTTAATGGGGTTGACGATATCGAGGACCTGTCCTCAAAAAAGCCTCTTGATGTTGAAAATGACATCGAGTGCCTTTTGGGAGAAACAGGTTTGGACGTTCTCAAAGGTGAAGTTGCTCCTGATAAAGGAGGGGATCCAGGAGGAGTAAGTCTCGGGGTGCTAGTTTGTGAAGCTAATAACAGGCTGTGTGAAATCCGAGGTCGCGATTCTGCTGTAGTAACTACAATACATAATCAATGAATAAGATATTTGGCGCCTTCAATTGAACACATTTCAAATGCATGATTTATAATTCAAAAGTGTAAACTCAGTACCACTAGTCTCTCGATCCTCAGTGGTAGTGCTATCAGTATCCGCAGCCTTATTCTGCGAAAAGGAATATCTGGAAGGAGGAGTGACAGTTCCATCATCTGAAATAGTAAAACAAATGATACTCAACACGATTCATTCATTCTTCCATTTAATTCTTCAACTTGAAATCAATGGACAGTAGACTCTCACCTTGAGACCATGGAGATAAGCTACCACTGTTCAGCACCTTCGATGCAAGCTTCGCTCCCCCCGCACCTCCCCCTCCCTGCCAAAACACCAGTCCATCTAAGCAAACACTGAAATTCAACTATACATTACAAATTTAAAATAGCACAGCGAACATAAACAAAAACTCACAGAAACCTCTTCATCCTCTTGAAGCGAGTGCATCAGAGTCTTCCTAAATACCTCCAACTACAAAATCAATCAAAATCACATCAAATCAGAATAATTAAAATCCTAACATGACCTCACCAAGTTCAGTAGAATAACAGCAACTGAGAAACTGACTAACCTTAGACACATCTCGATTGAGCTTCTTGACGGTGCCGGACAAGGACTCATTCTCCTTCACCAAGTTCTCCTAAACACACACACAAAGAGACACCTTCAATCAAATGGATACACTGAAGTACGATACGCAAGTGATAGATTGATAGATAGTGACTACGCAGACTAGCTACTAACGGTACCTTATCGAGAAGAGCCTGAGCGAGTTTGGAGTTAGCGTCGGCGAGAGAGGCGTCGAGAGAGTCGAGTTGAGATTGTAGATGAGAGACGAAGGCGTCCTGTTCGGCGAGCTTGGCGCGAAGAGCAGCGGATTCATCCTCGAGAAAAGTGAGTCTTGATGATAAGGCGATGGATGTGATTTTGCGTGCAACGTCGAGCTGCTCGAACGGATCCGACGGCAACACGTTCAGCACTTCTTCCGGAAGATCGAAGTTTGTTGACATCTCTTGGTTTTCGAGATTTTCTCTGGATTCTCTTCCTTTTTTATTTTTTCGATTATTTATTTTTTTACGCAAAAATATTTACAAAATTACAAGAGTTAGCTCAGTTGATAAAAGTTGTAATCATAAATGTCACTATGGAACAATTTTGTTCGATTTCTAATGGATCGAGTAGAATAGAAGCAAATAATAAATGCCTTTACCAATTTTTTTAACTGCTATATACAAATTAATGTTGTAACATATATTTCTTCATCCTCCAATGATTTACTCTAACACGGATTTTATTTAAACTCCCTAGTCCCTTCAAAAATAGGATCTGGATTCCGTACAACGTGCAGCCAAATGCAACATATATTTAAATTTTAAATTTATTTGCAAAACGGCGTAGTTTTGATTTGAAATATATCAAAACGACGCTTTTTTACTAAAATCCAAATTTAAGATTTTTGAACTCTTTATAAAACTACGTAGTTTTTGAACTTATTACCTCAAAACGACGTCATTTAATTTTTAACTGTAAAATACTGTTTGCTGCACCAGATCTTAATCCTCAAAAATAAACTCTTTAGTCTTTATACATCCATAACTTGGGAACAAACATTAGACGATATGGACAAAACAAAGCAACATCTCAAATAATTCTTTAAATTTCAAACCTGTGAACTACTGAACATTTATATAAAGAGAATTATGACAAGCACTGATAGTTGATGCTCATGGATCCTAAATAACCCACACTTGATTGGAGATTATTCAATTCGATTTTTAGTGATGTAGTACAATTTTGTAATTTTACTCATCAAATTACCATATTACACCTCACTACACATTTATTTTGATTTTGACTGTGGACATTGAAAATTAAAAATAATTTTATGACTTAGTATTTTGTTGTGTTTTCAGCACTTCATTAAAATGAATAATAATACTCCCTCCGTCCCAATTTGAGTGACCCATTTGAGAACTTTCACGGTTTTTAAGAAAATTGAAAAATGTGAGATAAAAAGTAAGAAAGAGAATGAGTGGAATAAAAAGTATGAAAGAGAGTGTAAAAGTATAGGTAAAAAAATTTCTATTTTAGGAAATGGGAAGATCATTTTGGGACATCCAAAAAGGAAATGAGACACTCATAATGGGACGGAGGGAGTACTATATAGATTGAGAATGATAGATGAATAATTGAGCAGAGAATGGGCTTGGTGGAGGATTGATATGAGTTGGATATGGACCACACATGTGACATCTGTGTTGTTGTTTTTTTCTGTATGTGGTCACAAATGGAGCTTCTGTGAATACTGTTATCACCTTATCTCAAATATGTCTTAGTATAAGGTTTAAATAGAATGCAAATGTTCATGTAATCAGAAAATAATTATATGTTGTATCAAAAAAACAATACGAATTAGATGGCATAGGAAGTTTCATCAAATGTATAAAAATGTTGAACTTTATTAGGTTGTGTTATGTCCTGTTGAATCTAACTTGAAAAGAAATTCTATTTTCGATGAAAGGTTATGTGAAAATTTTGAAACAATTTTTTGGACGTTTTTTTAATTTTATCGATCAACCAAACACACACAATTATTTTCTATTAACGACCATCAAATTTTCCACTAACCAAACAGAACATCAGGGAAAAAGGATATTCACATCATGAGAGGAGGAATACTTTGTGCATGAGGACTGAAATTTGATTTTTTGATGGTTTTTATTCTGCGGGAAATTTATTCTAATATTGTTTAAACTGATGACTTCAAAATTGCAACTATCAAAGTCAAATTATGTAAATCGCCCTCATGTAGGAATTTTCATTCCTATTGTTAATTGTTGATGAAATTATAGTATTTGATGATTGGGAAAAGTTCAAGAAGTAAGGATAAGTATTATACTTCCTACGTCCCCATTTATAGTGAACGTTTGGTGTTGTGCACGTAGATTAAGAAAATGTGAAAAAGTGAATATGTGAAAATAATAAATGAAGAAAGAGAATGGTTTTGAGAGACGAATTGGATAAAAAAATGATTTGATTGATAATAAATGATGAAAGAGGTTAAAAGTAGTGTAGTAAATGAGGAAAGAGAATGTTCATTTATGAAAACGTTCACTATATTTTGGGACACCCAAAAAAGAAACGTTCACTATAAATGGGGACAGAGGGAGTATAAGACAGTGATAAGCAATCTCAATAGTTGATTTTTTATAATTCAACAGACGGATTTAAACAAAAAGTAATTGTTAAATCTAACCGCTCGTGTTTTTTGCAAATTTAACCACCTAATTAAATTAAAATTCAACGTTAATCTCAATTGTCAGATTATTCAAACCAGTGGTTGAAGTTATATACTCCCGTCTTTAAAAATTTGCCGTCATTCATGATCCAATCCTGTTTTTGATAAGCGATTACAATGGGTGAAATTATTCAGATAACTCTTACTTACGAATCATCTATTTCACACAACTGAAGCTCTGATCACAACTGACGCCTTCACCCAATCATCATCGACAATCAAATATCCATTTGAAGCGCACGACGCGTCTCTCCGCTCATATGATCAACTCCAAGCACAATAATTCGAACAAGTCCCGCATCCGAGGACGAATGCAAGGAAAGAAAACCTCCAAAAAAAGTCTGCAAGAATAGAACAACAACAAGCCTCCTCGCACGAGGCGGGAGGAAAGAAAAAGGTTCCTCGTGCAAGGTGGGAGGAAAGAAAAAACCCTCCCATAAGGAATGAACGCTTCTCAAAATATTAGGAGAAATAATGCATCCAGTAATGTCGAACTCTCATTATATATCTCTTTGATAAATATAAAAAGATCAAGTTGGCTAAAAGACTTAAAGAGTTATGGTAGGTGCTTAGTAGTTTTTTTGCACTCCTAACTTTGTCTAGTCATTAATCTAGGATTGATGATAATATGATTATTTTCAAAATTTATAAAAGTATCCATTTAGGGAGACAAATAACTTTTGTAAGACGGAAGGATACTATCTCAACCGTTGATTTCGATTGATCTGACAGTTGAGATTAAGATAATTTTTAATTTAAATAGATAGTTGAATATGCAAAATACACGGCATATTGAGAATGATGATTATCAATCTCAACCGTTAGATTATTAAAAATCAACGGCTGAGATGATGTTTTTCTATCCTACATGTCTTCTTTAATCTCTTTCCTACCCATGATATTATTAAGTTAAAATTAATGGGAGTTAGTATAATGGCCCAAGAATGTCAGAAAATGTTAAGGGATTATTGATTTTTGTTGAGAAGGGAATCTTGTGTTTGCACAACTAAATTTTTGGGTGTTTTATATCAAAGGTATGTTGGAGTAGAAGTTCGAACTTGAACACTTTATCTAGTATGACTTACCTGCTTATTACTTGCTTATTGGCTACCCTCTCGGGGCAGAGATTATTGATTGAAAGGTTACAACATTACCCAAAAAAACGATCAAGTGTGGGTAAATTCAATTATGGTGTGCAATGGCCCATTTGAGCTGGCAATCAATACATTGACAAAAGTAAAAATGTCACATAATTGAGTCTACTTAAAAATGAAACGACACAATGTTTATTAAATTAAACACGGCTTAAAGATGTTATAATATATGCCGACCACTAAAAACATCTGTAGCACCAGTTGAATATTTTCTAATGTTTGATTCCAAATATTATACTTGTCAAACTCACATTTTTAAAGCAAACAAAATCTTTCTAGCTTGAATAACCAAATTTCAAAAATATTCTATTTGATTATATATAAATTGAAATGGATTATATCAAAATGATGTGTGAATTCAAACAAAATCAAGAAAATACTCAGTTTTATTCCCTCAAGTCGCCTCCAAAGTAGGAAATCTGTGCATTAAATGATTTGCGGTAAAAATAATTGCCTAATTAGAGTTGTATCGATGAATACATGAACATTAAATTAGATCAGAAAAATCATGGATAAACATGTTAATTAATCAAAACAAATGCAAAAAGTTTGACTTTCAAGTTGTAAATATTAATAAATGGCATGATTAATTGTTTGAATAAATATCGTAACTAATGAGGCATGTATGGGTAAATTTGGAATTTTTGTAAATTATTTTCTCAATATAGTAATTAGATGGAGTAATTGATTAAAGATCATGGAGAATGGACAAGTTTTTGTAAGATGTGAGACACAATTTCAACTGTTTATACAAATAAACGAAATGAATTAAAAAAATAACACTTAAATGTAACCGTCTATTTTTTCTGCAAATCCAACCGCCTAATTTTATATAAAACAAACTATAATATCAACTGTCAGATTTATTAAATCAATGGATGAGATTAGTAGATTACGCCCTCTAATCCCGCAAATATATAGTTTCTGCTTCTATCTTTTCCCTTAGATAATTAATCTGAAATATATAAAAATCCGGACAACCTAAACCAACATGAAAGCCTCAAATTCAATGGATTCCCTGGTAGGTCTAACATGGAATTTGTCTCAACGTAACGCAAACCATTGAACGTAAAAAAGTTGCCAATTTGGGGGTCGGTGATGAGGGGTAAATTCGTCATTTCGGAAGCCTTATGAAACTAATGGATGCAGTGTTTGATTGGTGCAAGTTGCATCCCTTATTGGTTTTAGCTCCGACCTAACCAGATATTTTGCAATTTAAAAACACAGTCCATTAATTAATGACGAATTTGGACAACCAACTTGATTTAACTCAATTAATTATTACAATAAACTTACTATTTAATATTAAAATGTTTGATTATACAGCTTGCTGAAATATTCGCATCTCAACAAAAACACATTCAATTTTAAAATAATATTTAATAATTTAAATATACTAAAAAATTACAAAAATACAAAGTTGGTTTCATCATTAAATATGTTTCTGTACACTTCGCACCTTCGTGGAGATAGCGAACTGCCCCAATTGACAATTAACGCCGTCACCTCCGTAACCGACCTTTATTCAAACCGACCTGTTTACAACTAACGCCGTTAACTATCCCCGTTATCACACGTCATCACCAGTCAAGTCCATTATGCCTGCCAACTCCCCACGCGCCCTAATTCCACGCGCTGCTTCTTCTACATCATGTCATCATTCCTATAAATCAACCCATTTCCAATTCTCTAAATCGCACAAATCTGCAACCCAGAAGATAATTACAATCTGAATCGATTGTAACAGACCTCACTCTTGCGTAACGTGAGAGCTGTGGATCGTAGTTTCGGTGTATACAAGGTTTTTTAGTTTTTTAGATTTCAATCGGGATCTATGGCGACGGAGGTTTTAAGGCCGCAGGACTGCTTGATCGGGTCTCACCAGGGATACCCACGAAGGAAATGGATCCATGAAGGTGTAGGCGTGACAAACCCTAGAATCAATAGGAAGGGGAAAGTGGGTCAATCGGAGATGTCGGTGTCGAAAACATCGACTCCGGTGACGATTTTGAGAAGAGGAGAATCTTTAGATGGTAGATCTAAGGTGGGTGTGAGTCGGATTGCGAGGAGGAATCCGGGTGACGTGTATGCGGGATCTGCGTTTTTGTCGACGTCGCCTCCGCCACCGAGCTCTCTCCCGCTACCGTCTTTTGGGGTTAAAAAGTCGTCGGAGGTGGTTGACGATGAATCGGCGAGTAGGGATTTGCGAAGGCTGTTGAGGTTGGAGTAGAGAAATGGGGAAGTTAAGAATAAAGGTTGTAGCTTTGACCAGCGTTGACTTTAGTTGGATGGATGGATCTGGTGGTGGTGTTGTCTTCTTCTTGGGTTTGATTCAACCTTCCGAATATTTTTTCAAAAGGAAGAAAGTTGGAAGCTTTGAGAAGAAGATGTCAATGGGCTTGATGAATTGATGGTCTCTTTCTTCTATGTGAAATCAATCTGTTTCAGTTGCTATGCTATGTGGTTATGGAGGTCTTAAATTCATGTGTTATGTAATATTTATGATGTTTGTTCTAGTTGGAAATCTGGTCATATGTTTTAGTTTGTTGTTTCAAGGAAGATGGAAGTCTGTCTGTAACTCTGTATTGGTCTGTTGGAGTTTCTGCAAGGTGTTTTTTGTTTATGTCATGTAAATCTCTGGGTTGTGTCCTGAATGAAATATAATCTGGCTTTGATTAGTACTTGTGTTGAAATTGATGTTATTTGATTGAAATAATGAATGGCTCTTGTTCTGACGATTAAAGTATGAAGCTTTGTGGTTGAGAAGGTGGGAGTTGATTGGAATGATGGGGCTTTGTTGTTGAAGAGTTGAGAGGGTTACGTGGACCAAATGTGAAGACTTGGTATTGGCTTGGTGAGGTCAAGCAAGATAGTGTCTTTATTGAATAACAAAAACAGATGGAAGACTTGGAGTGGAGAACTGGAGATGCAATTGAGGTTTAGAAGTCATCGTCTCTTGTTAATGTTGATTAGGACATATGCAGGCTCCTTCACATACTTTAATGGACCATTTCAAAGCAGGAGCCTGCCCAAATAGACACGGCAGCATGGATCAGTTGTCGTTATTCATCTGCCAATGGGCCAAAATGCTTTTATTGTTTGAGAACAACATGGAATCTTGCCAGCTTTATTTGGAGGATGTCTATCAGCATGGGCTTGCATGACAAAACTCAAACTCTTGTCTGTCTGCATACACACCCTTCATCCTGTAACTGCAACATCCTCGTTTTCAAATCAACCTGCACCGAAGCCCACGAAGTTATTCGGGATTAGTATTTGAATTTTGAAGTATAAAACTGGGTCGATTGCAACTTTGTTTGGGCTTGGATGTTTCGCCATTTAGAAGTCAATCTAATTTGTGTTGATCACTTTGGGAGGGATTAGATCACGAAGCAAGCTTTATAAGACAAGATGATATAATTTAAATTGTTTATATTTTTAATACGATGGTTGAGATTTAAGTAAGTTTTAAATTAAATAAGCGGATAGATTTGAAGAAAAAAACACGAGCGGTTGATTTGATTATAATTTTTTGTTTAAATCTCGTCTGTTGAATTATTATTAATCAACGATCGAGATTGTCTAATAAATATTTAAATGTAACTTTTCACCGTGGTCACTATAATGTACAATTGTTTTCTGATTTGAATACTTTGACGGTTAAAATTAAAGTTAAATTATAATCTAATTAAGTGTTGATTGGTAAAAAATGTTTGCAGTTAGAAATTGACAATATTAATTTCAATCGTTGGATTGATAAAAATCAACATTTAAAATCACGTCCTTCTATCCTCCTAAAATATACTTGTCCCGAAAACTGAACCTTTTCCTTTTGTGCTTTGTAGCATGCCTACTATGTATCCATCAAAAGTAGTAAGTAATTGTTGAATCGAATTGGAATCTCTAAATCATGAAAATGAACGTGAAGTAAGCAGATACACAATGTAAGTTCAAATTCATTTTGCAGGGTTACGTAAGAGCACATTTAATTAATGTGAGATATGCTATCGAAAAAAATTAATGTGAGATATGTAGACAGTATTTCAACTGGTAATTTCATTAATCTAACGGTTGAAATTAGAAATAATTAATTTAGTCATGCATAACAAAAGACACATGACAATTAAGGATTAACATTTATCAATCTCAATCGTTCGATAAATGTAAACTAATGATTGAAATGATGTGCTTCCGTCTCACAATAAATTATTTGTCTTCTTCAAACCTTATCCTCATTTTTATACAACAAATACGAACACAACTACTTGATCGTTGAGGTGTAATTCATAATCAAACATGTATTACAAAAACTAAGGAAAAGAAAGAGGTTTACACATGTGGATTAATCTTTTTTGGTGGACTCATGAACCTACTTTAAATATGTTGATTGCATTTTATCAATACACGAGATTGTGCCAATACATTAATATAACATGTGAGTTACACATATTTTGCACATGACATTACACATAACATTTGCAATGACGTAGTATAATCTAGAGTAATGCTCTTTTGAGACCCTTACTATTGGGTGAGACCCTGAGACCCCAATCATGGCCGTTGATTGAGTTTGCTTTTGGGGTCCAGATTGTGCCACGTGGAGGTTAGAGAAATTCAAAAATCGGAGGTGAGAAAAATTGTTGTTTTTGTTCTCTCACCTCCACGTGACACAATCTGGACCCTAAAAGCAAACCCAATCAACGACCATGATTGGAGTCTCAGGGTCTCACCCAAAATTTAGGGTCTCAAAGAGCATTACTCATACAATCTATGCCATTGATAAAATAAAATCAGCGGATACAAAATAAAATTCACTAATCCACCAAACTTCTAAAAGAAAATCTCTATTACATATATTTAAATTTGACAGCTGAAGCTGATAAAAGGTCCGACATTTGAGCGGACTACAATAAACTAACCAACTGATCGATCATGTTAATTTTATGTATCAAACCCACTTCAAAATCCATCCATAAACCATAAGCGTGACAAAAGCTGCCTCCTAGTATGGACCAAAATACCTTAACGGGGTACATTATCATTATCATTCACATTCCATGATTCCACAACATACAGCCGCCACGTCATCATTACTATTCCACCAATCATACCACGCCACGTAATCACTTTAAGTCAACTCATACAAAGTTTGACTTTCTACCAACTTTAGTAAACGTCTGATACACAACCGTCCCCGCCGCCGGAAACTCATCCACAGCGCAGCTCCTGCATTTCAGCCCCAGCTTCCTCATTGCCGCGCAACACTCTTCCAAACCTTCCTGTTCACCGAAGTCGTTGAAACCGACACAACAGCAGGTCCAAACACTTGGACAGCTTTAGTCAACGCTCTGGTCAGGGACTCGAACTCGTCGTTGACTGAGCCGACACACTCGAAACTCGAGTAGCTGAACCCGTCTTCCGGCGTTACATGAATCGTCGAGTAGCGATCGGCCAAGACGCTGTTCATGGAGTACCCACATGGGTCGAATCCGAAATCGCAGATTAAAGCTTTGGGATTGATTTCTTGGATTCCTGAAATTTCAGTCATTTGTTTTCCGGACAAGTCGCCGGAGGGTTGACCTCCCGGTTTCTGATAAAACTTCTTCGCCAACACCCTGTCCAATTCCGTCATGCAAACTTCAACCGTAAACAGTTCGGATTCAACACTCCGCTCGGTGCTGGCGGCGAAAACATGCCACGAATGGCTCGGAACTCTAGACGGCATGATTGAAGATTTTCTAAAACGGAGGGAGTCAGGGAGGCTCTGTTTTAGTACAAAGACTTCATCTTTGAAGTCTGTGTATGGAAAAGGTTGTGACTTTGGGAAGATGAAGGTGCCTCTGGTGTACCTGCAAGATTGAATTTCTAATCCGAGTTCGGCGGCGTGGAGGATGAAGAGAGGTACGGATTTGAGAAGCTGAGTTGTGCCGCAGGTTTTGATAATGAGTTTTGTTGGGTAAATGAAGAGGCTTGATTCTGAAAGGACGTACGCGTCGAAGAATGAGTTTCCGACTGCGGAGACGATTGTGCATTGGACTTGGGTTAGAATGTGTTGCAAGAGGTTGAAGTTAAGGTTGCGTAAGGTTTTGTTTGGTTCTGTTGCAATGAAATGAAGCTCTAAGCGCTTTTCGAAGCCTTCGAAACCTGAGGATGCCATTGGGACAAGTGGGTAAAGATTACAGAGCAGAACAGAGGATGTGGGGAAACTGAGGTTTTGAGTTTGAGTTTTGGAGGGTGGGAATGGTACAGGGTTGGGGAGATGTGGGGAATGGGAGTGGAATTTTATAGACTGGAAATGGGCTTGAGAGTGAGGTGAGGGAAGCTTGGATTGGAGTGTAATGATTGTAAAGAAGCAGTAGCTGAAGTGTTTAGGGTTTTGATGATGATGGTGAAAGACTGAAAGTGAGATGGTTTATTATTCTCTGAAGAGATCTATTTGCAGAGAATCGGATTTCATGCTCACGCGTATCATCAGCTTGTTCTGTTTTTCTGATTTCTGTTTCATAGAAACAGAGTACGTTAC
Organism: Sedum album; assembly: GCA_006409495.1. NCBI lineage: Eukaryota > Viridiplantae > Streptophyta > Magnoliopsida > Saxifragales > Crassulaceae > Sedum > Sedum album. The sequence continues at coordinate 82,825 of QZGG01000286.1, forward strand.
GTCTCGAGGAAGATGATCATCATCATCGCATATGACACGACAACGTTTTGTGTTTCAAGGTGATTCAAATTCAGAAGAAACGACGACGTTTTGTATTTCAAAGATTCAAAATCGGAAGAACGACGTCGTTTCCTCTATCAAAGTGACTCAAAATTAGCAGATACGACTTTTTTAGTTTCAAAGTGATTCTGAATTGGAAGAAACGACGACGTTTGGATTGAAATGATTCAAAACGGGTATTGGTGGCAATCATGGGTATTGTGGAAGCTTGTCTTAACCATTTATGGTACATACAAAACCCTTCCTTTAAATGGTGTGGTTAGCAATGGCATCATATGACATTAACATGATGAATGAGGATGCAAAATGTAACAGATAATAATCATCACCTTTAGTTATTTAAGTTACGTTTTAACAGACAAGCTTGTGAAGATGTTCTTGCTGCATAGGGACAAACTTGTGAAGAAAGATGGTGTTGTGGGGATTCATTGAGTGGAGCTTTGGATCTTATTGGTTGTGTTTTTGGATTGAAATGGAATAGTAATTGAGATTGGTGTTAGGTATTATGATGATGATGAGTGTCTAAGGCCACCACATTTGGTTACTTGTTGCATGCGCACATAACCACGCCCCAAGCCTTCATGTTGTCCCTCTACTAAACTACTGTAGTATCCTTAGCAAGGGTATTATGTATGCATTTGTCTATAAACTCATCCTAATTTAATATACCATTTTTGAAGATGAAATATAAAATAGATGTTGAATAATATAAACAAGTAGTTGATTATTTGTACCATATCGATTAGTTGATTGGTGATTGATAAATATATTTTGGATCGGAGATGTGTTCAGTGTATGATTGCAATTTATCAATATATACTTAAAACACCAATCGGTTATTCGCTCTAGTTTTTCGTATTGTATAAATAAATATTTTAGCGCTTACAAATTGTAAATATTACGTAACATTAGTTTAGAGGTTTGAGTGACATGTTGACTTATAATGAATCGAATTATTCCGGAGTCAACCAATGTTTGATTTTTGATAAGGGTAGAGTAAGTTAATTACCTTTCTTGATTAGGGAAGAAAAGTAAACCCTAAATCTAAACCTTAAACTCTAAAACATATGACTAATTAATAAATCAAGCATGTATGAGGTTATGATCTCATCTCAGCCTAGAGTTGATCGATGGTGATTCGAGAAGCATAATCATGCAACCCAAAGGTGAAGGTCTATCTAATGTCCCAACTCATCAGCCAAAAAAGAGAACTCGATAAACATGAAACCTTGAGTATGTCCCTAGGCAGTTTGCCACGTCGAATACGACACGTAATCATGCAGGCTGCGTCCCAACTAATGGGGAGCAAGAAGGTCCCATGATAAGCCACAAGCAGCCCCTTTCCAAAGACATGAAAGTCCCACAAGCTGCTTGCTTACCTTCCATTTGGGGGTGCAAATGTGGGACATGTAGAATGAGCTTTAGAGCCGCAAATGTAGCATTTGTTTGGTTGCTTGCACGCACGCCTGAGTATGTATTAGTGCTTATGGACACATGAAGCAAACAAGCGATCTTTTGTTGTGTATTTTGTTGTTCCTAATTGGGTAGGTATAGAAGAGGCATAAGTGGTTCCAGCAGCAGGGGATTAAGTGCAACTGTACCATGCGCAACTTCACATTTCTCGGTCCCTGCACCAAGAACAACATTCTTCATTACATTACACCATCAACAACCCTCAAACCCTGACCTCATTCGTTCCTAGCTAGTATTTACTTTACTCCACTTTAGAGATTCTTGAAACACAATCTTGAGTTAGAGATCCAATAACGACAAAAATTGCAAGTAAACAAAATGACGTCTTTTCGACGTCATTTAAAAATGAGCAACTTAACCTAATTTTACTGGGAAAACTCTATTGTTTTGTTAATGCATTTACAAAAATAACTTTTTTGTTACTTAATTTTAAAACTTATTGACATTTGATTCAGAGTTTTGGCTTCTATCATCTTTTAAACGATGTATTTTTAAATTATTATCAAAATGACTATTTTTTATTCATTAGTTCACCGTCTTGAATTTCAAAATTAAAAAGACTACGTATAATATGTAGGGAAAAGTTCAAGGAGGACAAAAAAGTTGTAAGACGGTGAAACACAATCTCTATCGTTGGTACCAATAATTCAACAGATGAGATTTGAACACAAAATAGCCGTTAAATCTAACCGCCCGTATTTTTGCAAATTCAACCGCCCAATTAATTAAAACCAACTTTAATCTCAACCGTCAGATTAATCAAATCAACGATTAAGTGTCATATCGTCTTATAAATATTTTTCGTCATTCATGATTCTATCCCGTAATATGTATAATCCCCTGGTTAGGATCAAGTGTGACATGTTTGTAATACAAAATGATTTAATCTCTGCTATTGATTTGATTAATGACGGTTGAGATTAAGTTATTTTTAAATTGGCAGTTGAAATTGAAAAAATAACGGATTGTTGGTTTTGACGGTTATTTTAATTTAAATCTCATTCCTTAGATTATTATTAATCAACGTTTGATACTGTATCTCACTATATCATGAAAAGATATTCATCCTCCTTGATATTTTTCCTATATTTACATATGTAAAATTGAATGCAAATGAATATATAAATGGGAAATGTATCGTGTGGATCCATCCAATTTGGTGGACTCGTGGATCCCCTCTTGCACCCGTCGATTGCATTTTTTGGACGCACCAGATTGTGCCAGCGCATTAATGATGTACGTGAGTTGCACGTGTTTAGCACGTGATGCACACGTGATGCGTACATGAAAAATGCAACTACGTGGCACAATCTGGTGCATCCAAATAATTCAATCAACGAATGAAAGAGGAGATCCACGAGTCCACCAAATTAGATGAATCCACAAGATACATATCACCTTTCAAGATTCATTTGAAAGGTGATATGTATGAGAAGAGACGTCATGTGGTCATAATGCAACACTCTTTTGCCTAATCTCCCCACTAAATAATCCACATACTTTGCCTCATGATAAAATCACACTATGTATATTATATAGTTCAACTCATTATTAAGCATGCATGATGCTAAAATGCAAGTCAGAGAGACAGAGCATATCTCTCGATCGAAGGTGAAACAATATTGAATACCTCACGCCAAATCATTGCTCATCTCGGTTTCAGAGAATCCTTTGCTTTTTACACAACCCATTAAAATGCACCTTTTAGTATCAGAGTGTCTGCTTTACATTTGCCAAAAGAGAATTACTTCACACTTGTCGGGTTAAATAAATAGCAAATATGATCAAAATGTTTTTCATTGCATAAGAAGTAAATGAGTAATGGGATTAATGCACTGATTTCCAGCATGGGCTGATGCTAAAGAAAGGAAATTGTCTTTTATACCCATTCAGTTATTCCTTGGCCATTCGATATATTAATATAGGGGAGGGGCATAAATGGTATTTGGGCATGAGGGTAGCACCGATCGCTCGGTGAATTCAGTATTTCCTAAATAAAAAGGAGTGGAGGAACATATCAGTAGTTTTGTTATGAGTAGCACAAAGAGTATTAATCTAGCAGTCATCCATCCAGTTTTTCAATTGTAATGTTTAGGATTTTGAAACGTAGAAGTTTTTATAATTTTCTTTCATATAAAATCATGACATTGCTCAAAGTTATTTCTTACTAATGACATGAATGAAGGATATTTTGGTAATTTTACTTGTTGATTTAGTGGTAGTTTCTGCATAGTGAAATCTGACGTAAACAAGGTTATCCCTCACTCTTTTTCCGAAAGAGATGGCTTAGCCTTAGCAACTCCAACAAGTGATATCCAGTGGTTGATTACAAAGAGCATTGTTTGGGGCCAAGAGGGTTCCTTCATAAACTTGTCTAAAGTAGCATGACTTTTAAGGTGTGGCACATCATCATTACAACGTTTGTATATTTGGCATTTTCAACTAGCTATCTAGTATTTACATGCTAGCAAGTATTTATGGTAACTTGGAGAAGACATCATTTATTCAGAGTTTCCACACCTTTATTGATGATTACACGCATCACAATTCACAACAATTTCTCAAACCAAACAAAACAAGAAAACAAACATGTTGAAAACATATTATCCAAGGCTGTTGGTACTTGGTAGCTATTCAAACTCGGCTACCGGGGGATCCTTGGTCCGACAGCGGCTTCTTCAAGTCCTACCTGTATGGCAGCCACAGATAACAGTTGCGAACCACTCACTATGATTGTCAGAACCTCAAGTGCCCTCTACAAAATCAAAGCCAAGCATCTTTAGATCAAAATAAAATTTTCAGGTTCTAAAAATTTAGAAATAAACCGAATTCATACCAAATTTGAACCCGCCCAGCTGACGTCAATTTCCTTGCAGGCCAATCTTCAACAGAATAAAAAACCGTTAAAATGAGATAACCTACAGATACAAATAAAGTTTATAGATATGTGGCTGACCCCATGGAGAGGAGAGTCAGGAGCAAAGTGATGGTAGCAGAGGAAGAAGCGGCATGGAGGTTTGCGGAAGTTCCGATTACAACGTCATTTAGGCCAGTGAGGGAAGTCATGAATCCCACAACACCGGTAATGAGCGAAAGTATTATAAAGAAGCCAGTCGCCATGTTACCCATTGGGAAGAAAATCGGAAATATATGCGCAGGAATTTTCAAACCCGAAGCTAGAAAACAAAAAACTTCAATACAATCTCCCAACTTCAAACATACACAAAAATTATAAACTTTATGGATGTTAAATTTACCTGCTTCGTGAGAGTGTGTGATCGCGTGGTTCATAGCCCATGACGCGATCACAATGATGATGAAGTATATCACCAAATTGAGGAACAAGAGGACCGAAGTTGCGGATCTTGAAGCCATGTATGATATCAGATGATGAACCTTAGGAACTCAAAACATGTGATGATCTGAGAAAAAAGATGGATTAAATAGATGATATGAAATGGAAGTACCTTGAGAATCAAGGAAAGTGTTTTGTTCTTTACTTTGCTTGTCAGATGTCCTCAAGCTGAGACTAAAGAACAATCTCAAGCTTTGCATCCAGGAATCAATTCCACATTTTCACTAGTTGTCTTTAGATATCAAAATCAGGAAAATGCGGAAAAGTAGGATAAGTATTTCCTTGATAATTTAGCATCATATGTACCTTGAATTGGGGATGTTTATCATTTTAATCTTAAAAACCAAACATTTCTAGCTTATGCTGTACTATAGAATCATAACTCATATCTGGCTGGTCGGCTGGAGGGGTGACGATTCAGGGATAGCCTCTCCAAATGGCCAATAATATAAGTTCTGTATGAGAAAATTTATTAATTACTTTTGGTAGCGTAGTGAATTTAATGGGATATTTGTTTTCAAGGAGTCCCACATTCTTAATTTTTTTTTATTAGAACTAGAAAATTATTTTTAGGGCCCAAAAAAAATCGCCCATGAGATACCGAACTTCCGGACCGGGCCTGCTATTGCCTTAGCAAGGATTGCCCTTTGGCCGTTGCGGTTACACTAGAAAATAGGGGTGTGCACCACCCGAATCGATCCGCTAACCCGACGAGATCCGAGCTATTTGGGGTCGGGTGGACCCGATGAACAGTAAAATTGTGGACGGGTTCGGGTTAGTCATCGGGTTACCCGACCCGAACGGATGACCCGATGATTAAATAAAATTAATTACGATAGTAGGGGTTCGAAAGCTGAGTTTGCAAAGCTGCCTTCTCGCTCCTCTTCGCCGGAGGATTATCACAGTATAAAAAGTGGAGGTCGGCGGATAAAGAAGGCAGTTTGCCGCAAATATGGCAACACCATGTGAAACGCGCTGATCGGAGATCGCCGGAGGTCCGAATCGAGATCAAGAACGCAAGAATTGAGAGAAAACTCTGATATTTTTCATTGATCAAAAACAGAGTGCTGGAGTCTGTTATATCTGTTACAGACTTCAGCTAATTACAAAAAGGTCCCTATTGTTCTAACTAATTACACTTTGAACTATCAGTTAATTACAACAAGGTCCCTGTTACATAAAACCTAAAGCGCCAAAACCTAATTTGAAACTCATCATGAATCTCTTCAGAAATAGGTTGATATCTAGGAAATACCTCATTAGATCTCTGAGTATCCATTGGGTAAGTAGACTCTGCATAAGGAAAAACCTCTTCATGGAAAACAACATCTCTGCTGATTACTACAGAATGTGTTTCTAAATCAAAAAGTTTGTAACCTTTTTGTCCATAAGGATATCCAAGAAAAATGTGAGGTCTAGCTCTTGGATCAAACTTACTTTTGTGAGGACTGGCATTGGTAGCAAAACATAAGCATCCAAAAGTCCTCATATGATCAAACTTTGGCTGCACATTTAGTAATACTTCAAGAGGTGACTTATTTTGGATGACCTTTGATGGTATTCTATTGATTATGTATGCAGCAGTCAAGATGCATTCACCCCAGAAACAGTCTGGAACTTTTGACTGAAACTTCAGTGCTCCCAATTTCAAGTAAGTGTCTATGCCTTCTTTCAACTATACCATTTTGCTGCGGTGTGTAGGGACAAGTTTTCTGATGTAGGCAGCCTTTATCTAGAAGAAAATTGTTCAGTTTTGTTGACAAAAATTCAGCTCCATTGTCTGTTCTCAGTATTTTTATCTGTTTGTCAAACTGAGTATGTATCATTTTGAAAAAATGAATCAAATGGTCTGAGACTTCTGCTTTTGATGACATCAAAAAAACCCATACACTTCTGGATTTATCTTCTACAATTGTTAGAAAGTATTTTGAGCCTGACAGTGTAGGAGTTTTGTAAGGACCCCATACATCTGCATGGATCATATCAAAAACTGACACAGTAGTTGAAACTGAATCTGAAAAAGGAAGTCTTGTCTGCCTTGCTAATGGACATATTTCACACTGAACTGAATCATTCTTACACCCCAAATCAGGAATGAAATTTTTCAAACTTTCTGAAAGTTTAGAAAATGGAACGTGACCCAGCCTTTTATGCCACAGATAAAATTGCTTTGTATTCTGCTTTGTATGTAAACATTTTGTCTGAGATTCCTTGTGTTGATATAGCCCTTGACTGCAATCACCAATCTTGATCTGAGTCTGTCTTGTTAGGTCTTGAATAAAGCATTCCCTGTTAGTGAACAAAACTGTACATTTTGAATCTTGTACAAGCTTTGAGACACTTAGCAGGTTAAACTTGATTCTAGGAACCAGTAAAACATTCTGCAGTACTATATTCTCATTCAGTCTACATGTCCCCATTTCTTTGACTAACACAGATTCTCCATTAGGCATCAACACACTATGAGGATCTATCTTCTTAACATCATGTAATAAATGTTCATATGGAGTTATATGATCAGTTGCACCACTGTCTATAATCCATTCATGAGAACAATTATCAATAGATGTAAGACAGATAATACCTGCTATATGATCATTGCTGCTGGATGTGCTCAGAAAATTCATGAGTTTGTTAAGCTGGTCTTGACTCATGCTCACTGATCCCAACTGAATCTGATTTGCAGGAGCTTGACCTGGATTCTCAGAAGCATTTCCAACAACTGTCACTGCATTGTGTGCTGTACTTCCCTTGGAATTCTTGTTCTTATTCTGTTTGTAGTTAGGTGGATATCCATGTAACTTGAAACACTTTTCCTTTGTATGACCAGGCATATTACAATGACTACAAAACCTCTTTTCTTTCTGTCCTGAACCATCACCATTCTTGTTCTGTTGTCCAGAATTCTTTTGACTGTAAAGAGCAGAAATCTCAGATGTAACACTTTATTCATATGTTTCTCAACTTCATCCTCCAAAACCATATTGTAAGCTTCATCTAAGCTAGGCATAGGCTTCATGCTCAAAATCTGAGTTCTGACCTGGCTATGTATCTCATTCAAGCCCATTAAGAACTGCATGATCTTGTACTCAGTCTCCCTTCTTTCTGAACATTCTGCAGCCTTACAGTTAATGCCTAAATCACATGATGCATGTTCTTGCAAGCATCTTGCTCATCCCACAGGCTTAACAACCTTCCATGGTAACCAGAAACATTCATCTCACCCTGTGCTAAAGAATTCATTTCTTTTCGCAAAGAATACATCTAGGGCGAACTGATCCACCAAACCTATTCTGTAGAACTGTCCAGGCATGCATAGCATCTCTGCAATGAAGAATTGAAGTTCCAATCTCCTTGGACACAGAATTCAATAGCCAAGTATGGACAGCATTGTTGCACCTTTCCCATTTCGCTAACTCATAAGGATCTGAAGGTCTAGGAAAATGACCTCTAACAAATCCAAGCTTCAATTTCATTCCCAAAGCCATTTCCATTGATTTCTTCCATGAAACGAAATTCTGAATTCCAATCAAAGGATCACTCACTAAGGCTGATGCTATACTCTCATTACTGCTGACAAACAATGGATCATCGGACTGACGATCATATCGATTACCAGAACTTCCAGATGAACCATCAGCAACAGTTGGAGCAGCCATTGGAGATTACCAGAACTCAAAATGAAAGAACAACAGAAAATTGCAAATAACAGCAAGAACACCGAATCAAGATGCGTACCTCGCCGGCGCCGGCTCTGATACCATGTGAAACGCGCTGATCGGAGATCGCCGGAGGTCCGAATCGAGATCAAGAACGCAAGAATTGAGAGAAAACTCTGATATTTTTCATTGATCAAAAACAGAGTGCTGGAGTCTGTTATATCTGTTACAGACTTCAGCTAATTACAAAAAGGTCCCTATTGTTCTAACTAATTACACTTTGAACTATCAGTTAATTACAACAAGGTCCCTGTTACATAAAACCTAAAGCGCCAAAACCTAATTTGAAACTCAGCTCAAACTGAAGTCGATGGCGGCGCAACTGGCGACGAGCTCAACCTGGCTCGTGTATTCTATTACACCAGCTCATGCCGCAGCTGTTAAATCGCTCAACAGCGGGCCCGGACGGCGACGTTTTGTGGTTAGTCACTTGCTGCTTGTTTTGAGCATGGAAATTTCAACTGTTTGTAATTGGATTGAAGATTTTAGTGCAGTCAATTTTAGGATTAAATTCAATTTGATATGTGTGTGGGATGAGAATTGAGGCTTATGCTATTCTTTTTTGTTTGATTTTGTCTGGACAGTTCAAGAAATTTGCTGATAAGATAGAAGACATTGAGATTGATGTATATTGAAGCTTGGATCCGATGCAAGCTGAGCCGACTGAGGGGTCCTGCTTCGTACGTGACTGCCTAATTGAATGGAGGTGACGGTGTATTTCCTTGGAGGTGAATGCTGTTTACACCGACTGCCGTCCGTTGATGAGGATCTTTGCAGTTCTGCAACTCGTGTAAAGACATACAGAAAAAATGCTAGCTACAGACAGAGCACCTAAAATCTCTTATGGTTTCTCAATAAGACTCAAATGGGCTCTCTCTAGCATCACTGGTAATTTATTTTTTAGTGCTTTAGCATATCTGTTTTACCAACTCATGATTTTATTTTTGATTGTGTTATGGTTTGCATCCTTCAGCTCTAAACTTGTTCTTTAACACGGCCTAGCAGCTCCCTATAGATTTTGGTGACAGACTGCAACTGGAAAGATATGGCAGAAGACAAGAAAGTTGATACGGAGATTGATGCCGAGGAAGCTAGCTTTGCAAACCTGACAAGTAAAACTAAGTTGGTAGAGACTGATAAACCTCAGCAAACTGATGAAAAGAAAGAACTGCCACAAGGGGACGCAAAAAAAGGGGGAAAACCAACACTGTCCCGTTTTCCAAGTTGTTCTCCTATGCAGACTCCAAAGATGTGTTTTTAATGATCGTTGGTTCAGTTGCGGGCTGTGGAAATGGTGTTTGTAATCCTTTAATGACAATACTTATGGGCAAGACCACTAATGCTTTTGGAGGTAGTAGGGACACACGCTACGTCGTTGATGAAGTGGCAAAGGAATCCTATAGTAATTCACCCACTCTAATAGTAACCGAACTGTTTCATTTTTTCGGGTCGGGTATGGACGGGTTCGGGTTAACTGTTAATTTATCGGGTTGGGTTCGGGTTTAAAAAGCCAACCCGAATATTTTTTCGGGTCGGGTACGGACAAAGCCAAACCCGTCCATACCCGACCCATGCACACCCCTACTAGAAAATATCAACTTTTACCTGAAAGCAAGTTTAACATTTTAAAAAAAGGGTGAAGATCTGGTATAAAATCTCTTATGTGTATAAAATATATACTAATATGAACCGTTATATAATTAGATCAACAGACCATATTTATAACCAAATCAAATAAAAAAAGTTACCAAATATGGAATTAAAATAATTCGAAATTAAATGCGAGGTAATTTAGGAAGAACAAAATAAGGTTGTTTCACAAATCATAATTCAATCCAAAAATTAGGGTATTTTGAAATTGTGAAACAACCTCTGAAAATCAAACGAAGAAACGAATTCAGCCGTGTCTGCCACTCACACCTGTTGTAATCATCCGCGTTGATTATTATCATCCGTCACGCACATGTCTATTATACTAGGGTTTCATTTAACTGTTGCGATTTAGTTAGGTTTCGTTTTGTGCGACATTTGATGTCTGACATTGCGAATCGACTTTCAATTATAAAACATCAGCAGCGATCCGGTTGATACAGTTTGTTAAACATGAATATACTGTAAGGTTCAAAAATTGTTAATCATGGTTCATGAATATACTCGATTAGTATGGTCCAAATAATTGTGGATTATGGTTCGTGAACCATGTTTATCAATTTATTGAACCATACTCGCAGACTATTTTGTATTGGCTGGAACATATAATACCATGTTGAATGTTTTTTGCAGGTTTAGAAAAGAGTGGTAGATAAGCTAAGGAACTTATACATTGTGCGAATACTGACTTGGAGCCACGACGAGTTGAAAATCGATTAAATAGAAGACTGACTTGATGTCTTACGCTGCATACGGAAAAAATTCGTGTATTTTAGGATCATTTGATACTATTACTCCTAATTGATGTTTTGTTGAACAAGCAATGCAAAAAATACTGAGTTTCTGATTCATAATTCAATAGTGGTTGACGATCATTGAATGTTTGATATAATATGCAAAATGCTTGTATGGTTCATAAATTATCACTAACTGGTTCATGAACCATATTACAAAAACCATATTATCATTTTCATTATCTAGTATGGTCCATCAATTTGCTAACTATGGTTCTAGAACCATCCAATACAAATACTTGAACCATATCGACGAAAAGATTCAAATAGGATCGTCAATTCTGATATGGTCCAAATATTTGAACTATATGGTTCTAGAACCATACACTACAATATTTTGGACCATGTCCATTAAGAATCGTAATTGCAATTAAAACAGTATAACCGACCAAAAACACTACTGCGACTTCATACTACGGATCTGAACCAGAATGTTAACGTAATTGATAAAATTTGTTGGAGGATTTTTGATATGATATGAAAATATAATCTTAAATATAATTATTTTTGTAACATACGGATTTTTCCTTTATTGTTATTTTGGTAAGTATTTAGATGCGTATTTGAACCGTTGGATTGAAATCAATCTACGGTTGGGATAGTTTTATATTTTATACCAAAACTAGCTTTATACCTAATCTCTTCCATTAAAAAAAATTAATTAGTCCAACTTGGCTGATATTTTTGAATCTTAATTTGCTGCATGTACCGCAAGAGAGTAAGAGATTTAATCTCTTTTTTTGGTATTTTTATTTAAAATGACCAAAATGCCCCTCAAAGAGAGTCTTACTCAACCCCCATGAAAAATTGCACGTTGGGATTGTGGAAAAGAAATCTTATATTTTTCATGGGTGCGTAGATTCGTATGCTATTTAACATTTTTCTTACATCAAATGTTATTTAATCACTAAGTCAATTTGATTCACCCGTTATTATCTCACACTTTTTTCCAGATAAGAGAATCAGTGATTGAGACCAACCCCGACCCCGATGAAAGGACAAAAGGGACGGTCGTTCAAAGCCCATTCTTTCAAGGGGCTATTTGAATGTTTTTTTGTTAGAAATTCAACATATAGAAATTCAACAAAAGGGGCCTAATTTTGTTTTTACCGGGGCCCCCAAATTCTCAGGATCGGTCTTTTATTGAGAGTCACATCAGTTCTCTGCAATGTCGAGTCATTCGCTTCCAGCACGATGCCATTCAATCATCTCATCAAGTTTTTCTTATTTTATTTCAGTTGTTTGTCTAAACGCTCCGTTGTACTAGATGTTTACACATTTCCTTTATTCTTACTTAGTTTCTGCTGTTTAAAATATTTTGACATTTACTGAATAAGAGGCTTGCTTAGTTTGTTTGTTGAGCAACATTCTCGATCCTTAGTTTGGGTTGTCACAAAGTTGGCATATGTAACATTCGACATCGACCGAATTATATGTCACCTAAATAACATGATTTTTTAAGGTAAAAAGTCCTAGGTCGTGGTGTCCTAGGGGAATTTGGTGACATATGTTTCGGACATTCTAGACTTTTAGCAGCTCGTATCGGTGACCAAGCATCTATTATTGATGTTTATCCTAATAATTAACGATGGAATTATGTGTAACTAACATTATCCTAATAATTAACGATGAAATTATGTGTAACTAACATAGTAAAGTTCAAGAAGGACATGTAACTTTTGATAAGACGGTGAGACATAATCTCTATCGTTGATTATTAATAATTCAACGGATGAGATTTAATAAAAAAATAACGTCCAATCTAACCACACGTATTTTTCACCGTCTAATTAATCAAAACGACAATTAAAATTATGTCATTGGCTCTTACAATAATGTAACGTATCTCTTAATTTTAACTCACCATTAACTTGTCTTTATGAACTTTTTACTTTGTTCCTACTTTTATATTTTATTTATTTATTTTGCGTGCTGTATTAGATCAAAGAATAATACGATCGATTTATGTTTTTTCGGTGTCAGAAGAAATGTTTGATTAAATAAAGAGAGAAAGTTTGGTTGTCACTTTTTTCTCGAATCAAAATTGTGACAACCAAGCAGTCGAGGCAGCACACAACCAGATCGCACACCCTCATGATGTCCACCCTAATCTGAATTCCAGTCAATTCTGATCCTCACCCTCATGGAGCAGCTCGTCAACTTCATCATCCGACCCCCAAGGTAACCCCTTTTCGATTTCAATACATATTCGATTCGATTCAGATTGAATTTTGGAAATTTTAGGAGATTTTGAATTAGGGTTTTGGTTAGTGTGATGGAAAGTTTCAATCTTGGAGTTATACGATTCCGAATCTTATGTTCTTGGGGACCCTTTATGGAGGTCTGACTTTAGATGACATGGATTTTTGGATTGATTCAGTTTTTGGTCTTGGAATGGCTTTTTGCTTGAAATTTTGAAATAGATTATAATGTTTTTTTCATATTCAGAGCTGACTATGACCCAAAAAATGACCTGTTAGAGAAAGAGTTCATGCTGAGAGGAAAATTGTTTCAGCGGAAAGATATTGAGGTAAGTGTTAACAAAGTGCCCGCTGTTTATTTGTTTTGGTTCGTGGTTAGTGTCTAAGCCAAGACTTGTGCTAAATGTGTTTTTTTCTCCGACTCAACTTTGACTGTAATGAACTGAAAATAATTTGTTTAAACGTAAAACATATTTATGCCAGAAAGGTATGGTTGTAATTAAGAAATTCACTAGTGTGACGCTGTGGCTCTGTAAGACCTTAATGTTCATTATTTTAGGAGTATTATTTTTCTTGCCTTTAGTTCTGCCACTAATTGAGATCATATTTATTGTGTAATATAAGCATCTAAAATTCTTATTTGTGTATTTGTGAAATATTGGTTGACAATGCAGATAAAAAATAGCCGTGGAATTGTACTCCAGTGCAGCCATTATGTGCCCATTGTTAGCCCAAATGAGAAGCCTCTTCCTTGTGTAATTTACTGCCATGGGAACAGGTTGACTTCAGTGTTTTTTGCCGTTATGGCCCAATGCCAGTTTACGATAATTTATTGTGTGAGATGATGCCTTTGATTTGAAGTTGAAAACCATGTATGAAGCTTTAGTTCCCATTCAACTTATATGGAGAAATATAATGTACTTGCAAAGAATGCTAGCGTTTAAATATCATCTAGATGCTGAAGTCACAAAGAGATGCATAAACCTTCGTTGTATTACTGCTATTGAATTTCATTGTTTTAGTGTGACGCTAATCATGATATATTAGTGTCCATGCAAGAAAGTTATTTTTCTGACATTTGGTTTCCTTATTTTACAGTGGATGTAGGGCCGATGCCAGTGAAGCTGCTATCATATTGCTGCCATCAAATATCACTGTATTCACTCTTGATTTCTCGGGATCAGGACTATCTGGCGGAGAGCATGTAACTTTGGGTTGGAATGAAGTAAGTGCTGAAGTCTGAAGTCTAGAACTCATGTCAAACAATAGTCTTTTAAGAAGCTGTCTCATTTAATGGAATACCTTGATGAATAAGAGTTGACAGCGACTCTTTAAAACCATTATATTCTTCCAATTGCTAGCGTGTGTTTAAAGTACTATTTCTGTTTACGAATTTCAGAAGGATGATCTGAAAGCGGTTGTTGAATATTTGAGGAGCGATGGAAATGTTTCCATGATTGCTCTTTGGGGTCGTTCAATGGGTGCTGTCACTAGGTATGTAATATGCATTCATTTAATCATGAAAAGTCGTGATTTCAGCTATATGTTGAGCTTGTTAGATCAGCTGTCCACTTCACTTTTATGTTTTTTGCTAGATGCTCTGTAACTGATTATACTTATTTTCAGCCTAATGTACGGAGCCGAGGATCCTTCCATTGCTGGGATGGTTCTCGACAGCCCATTCTCTGATTTGGTTGACCTTATGATGGAACTTGTAGATACGTATAAGATTCGCTTACCAAAGTTCACTGTAAGGCAGTGGATTGTTATTCTCACCATTTTTCTCGTAGTGGATGTATTTTAATATAATGTCGGTTTCCTGGTGTATTAGGTAAAATTTGCGATCCAGTTCATGAGAAAATCCATCTTGAAAAAGGCCAAATTTGACATAATGGACCTCAACACCATCAAGGTTTCACATTTAATCGTGATATGTGTTATTCTCAAATAATAATAATGTCACTTACTCAGTTTTGGTTTCTGGTTTGAGCAGGTAGCAAAGTCTTGTTTTGTGCCAGTTTTGCTGGGGCATGCGATTGATGATGACTTTATCAACCCTCATCACTCAGACCGCATATTTGAGGCATATGTGGTTAGTACTTTCTTCTTAGTCCTTCTCTATCACCGCCGTACCTTAAGAGAATAAAAGCAAGAAGCCTCATAGAAGTTTAATCTGAATGATAGTAGATGTTAAAGTGGCTGCAGTTTTAAAATACAACGAGCAAAAAATTACAGAAAAATTACTTCTCGAATGCTTGATCTACGTAGAAAATACTTATGAAATATATTTGACACAGACATCGGTGTAGTAACTTCTGCACAATATTCTGTATTTTGTAGTTTTCTCAAATAAAGATTGTTGTGGCCAGGGTGACAAAAATATTATCAAGTTTGAGGGAGATCATAACTCGCCTCGCCCACAATTTTATTTTGATTCAATCAATATATTCTTTCACAATGTCTTGCAACCCCCCGAGGATGAACAAGGGGCAACATACATAGACACAACACGTGACTTTTTTGACAAGGTTCTTTGCTAGTTTACTGGTTCATAAACATTTAATATTCAAGACGATAATATTGACTTCCGTTCTACAGGACAGCTGGAACGTCTTGCATGGGCTAGGTTATGTAGATCGTGAATCCTTTGGCCCTTCAAGCGGTACCACTACACAGTCTTGTATGAATTAAGTTTGTCTTTAACTAACCACTATTCAGAAACTGAATTTTATGGTCGTCAGCAGCAGACGCAACATCAGTCAGCACTGAAGAAGCAATTAGCCAACTTCGTTCTAAAAGAGCTATGAGTCGCATGGAGGTCAGTTGATGGCAGTATGAATCATATTTATTATGAAAATAACTTCATACTGGTAATAATTGGGTTAAACCTACGTCCATTTTGCATTGGTAACTGGCATGAGAAGCGGGTTCTCCACTCATTTTATGTGACCATAGGAAGCTTTGTTTGTTACAGTAGATTGTTGAGCAGTGCTGATGTAAATATACTAATTATCATAAAGTGATCGTGCTCACATTTTGTGGTATCTGTCAGGTTCCATCAGAGTTATCACCAAGAAATAAATCTTCGGACGTGCAGGTAACCCCACATGCCCTGTGGCCTATTGTTTTTTAATCTTTTTTAAGAGCAAACTTCATGAAATGCTTGCTATTTTACTTAACAAGCACTTCTCCCTCGCTCTCCAATTCCGCATGTTTAACCAATGCCTCAAACTTCACTAATCTTATATTCAAATTATTTAGTAGTTAGTATTTACCTAACATAGTCTAAAATGTCTCACTGACATTGGTGTTTACCTGCAGGACGGAGGAGGTGAAACCAGTTCGTCTGAGGCATCATCTAAAATGATAAGCTTTGAATTGGCTAATGGCAACCCCTATGGCCCTCATGTTCCAACCTCCATAGACGATGATCAATATGTGGAGTATGCACTTAATAATGTGACTTATTTTCCAAATACGGCAGCGGATGAGGAACAGGTTCTTGATTTTTCGGCATGGTAATAGCAACGTAGGCTTTAAGTGTCGTAATTTACTCATACATCGCAAGTGCAGATGATCATGAGAGCAGTGATGGAATCGTTGAAAGACATGGAAATGATACAAACTCGTGAGGAAGAAGAAACGTCACCTAGTGGTAGCATTGAAACAAACTCATCCGATGTCATGACTACCAACAAGTTGGTGAAACGTGCTTCAATATCAGGCCATAGCGAGACAACAACATCTGTCTGCACTTCATCAAGCGCCATCCAGGATCCAACTCCAGAAAACAAGATAACGCATGCAATTCAATCAGATGCTGTTTCTCAATCTGTAGTGGATCCAAAGAGTGCAAGTAACATTCCCAGCAATGTTTCAGCAGATGCACAAAGCTCATCAAGCAGTAACCTGGTCGGTAATACCAAGGCAACATTGACAGTTGAAAAAAGCCCATCAAATAACCTAATAGATGGTTGGATGCGCTGCTGGGATCTGAACTTCTTCCGTAAGCAAACTATGAAGTGAGAACTTATTATTCCACGAACTTCCCAGTTCGACAGTGGCCTTCTTATAAACGATTGAATGGTGTTCTTAGAGTGTTTCATAGTGTGAAAATCGTTTATCGAAATTGTTTATATATAGAATGGTGTGCTTGCTGTGATTTTGATGGCAGGCTTCCCTGCATTTTAATTTTTTCTTACTTGGGAGGGTAATTTTCATCCTTTTCAGATATCAGTATTTGTAAATTTTTTTTTTAAAAAAATTATCACTACTTCATCGTTCAAGGAATGGACAAACCCATACTCAAGGCGGATATGCACTCAGGAGGGCTTGAACCACCGACCTCTGAAACCAGAAACCGAGTGGCTGACCGCTAGGCCGCTACTCCTTGTGCAGTATTTGTAAATTATCTTGCAGTTTGGGTATATGTAATATCTAGTTTTGTTATGCGATGTTGCACAAACACTAACCCTTCAACTTGTCATTTTATTTTTCTGCAACTAAAAAGAGACTTGTCTAATCTTATATTTCACTAGATGATTTTTCTATTTAGTAAAAGTGAGATCATAATACGGAATGAGATCCAGTGCTGCAAACAGTAGTTTGTAATGAATATATAAATCTAATGGTTTAGATAGGATTTTAGAATATAAAAATATTAATTAGCTGCAATCTGCTGTACGCTGCATCTCCGATACCAAATTTAAGACTAGACGATTTTCTTCTCCACAAAGACATTCACTAAAATGATAATTTTCAATATAATGTATAGATTTTTTTTGAGCTTATAGTATACTCGATCATGTCGTTGTTCCGATAGAATACACAGCGACCAGGGGTGTCCAACATCATCAGACAAGTATAAAACATGTCGATTCAACTAGAGTCACAAATACCAACTTTACATCAATCCTTATCTATTCATAGCTTCATTCATTATTATAGTTTACGATAAGATAAGCATCCCATAAGAAATGACAATCTCACTTTCCATACCCGGCCACGACAGCCGAGGCCACATATAACTCAAGACATCATTTGCATGCATGAGTGGTTTGAGTTTCCGCTACATGCACTCATTGGCCCGCATGAGTGGCTGACTTGTTTGTGAACTTGAAAAGCTTAGAGTCACGTACGTGAAGCGTGAACCAGGGTGCATATGGACCCATGAATGCAATAACAAACCCCATTTTGTGAACTGAGCTGGAAGTATATATTAAGGGGGATTGAGAAGATGGTGATTATTTGAGGATGAGAGGAGGAAGGTGTGAAAAGTGGAGGAGAGCAACTGAGCAGTGGAGAGGGAGGCTGTACATTATGAGGGTTTGCATTTGCATGCTTGTGTGTTGGCATAAGCATTCATGACTTGAGCTTTTTTCACATCATCTCCTCTTCTAATTAGTCTCTAGAATGCTTGATGGAGTCGTGGATCCATCGACGCTGGAACCGTGTGATGAGAAATTCTCTCGACTCTATAGTTCTGTACATTTCTCTTGTCAAACATGTTCTTCAAACCGCCCCCGGGACACCATTTTAATTTTTTTAGGCTATACAGTGTTCAAAACGATGCCGTTTGGTTCTGAATCGCAATCCCTCGTTGCTGTTGGAAGCAATAATTGGGCCATATCTAAATTCAGCCCATTTAAGACCAGCTTAAAATGTTTGAGAAGGGTCGCATGCAGGTCTTTGGTAGATTCATATCCCAATTCCCATGCGACGTGTTGATTTGGCAGAACACTACGTCGTTTTGTACTTTTAATTTTACAAAATTTCATATTTTAATTAAATTATTGAAACCCTTCGTAAACGACATCATTTTGAATCATTGGAAATTACGTCATCAAAACTTATTCCATCTGAGGTACGTTGACGAGCAGTTGAGTGAAAAAGTGATGGAAGAGAAGGCAAATATAATTAAGAGAAACCAACCCTACTGCGGGTGTATTGACTTACAATTATGCATTGATAAGAAATTAAGGTCACACGGATCTTTATAGTTACGCAACATCGGATCTAACTACTCTAACATACATCGCAACAACACCAACTAAGTTTAAGCAACAATCCTCTCTATAGGTATCAAGTTTTAAGGTCAGAAAGATACAAACACTTTATTCTTCCTTCAGTTCGTGATGACACAAAATGAAACCACCCCCTTCAAATATTTTTTTAAGTTAATCACTCATGTAATTAATTCCGATCAAATCGTGCCACCTTTTCAATGTTACCGACAACTTTGAGAATTTGAGAAATTAATTTTTATCTTGATGATTGATTTGGGGAATGAGATTGATTTGGGGAATGAATTAATAGTTGCGCTAAGAATGCGAGCTTTTGGATTCAGATTCATGATTTTTTTGTGACCAACAAAGTCTGTTGCTTACTTAGAATGAAAAGTTGCCGGAAACAATAAAATGGTGACACAATTTGATCGGAATTGATTTTATAGGTGATTAACTCAATTTTTTTGAAGATGATTCTTTAAAATATCTTGTTGAGCCGATAGTTTTCGACAAAAAATTACTTTTTATCAAATTCAAAAACTGAGGATATTCTTATATTTTTGGCCTCTTTATGTGCCGAAGCCCAATGCATGTAACATCACTCAAAAGTCATATTAATAAATTGCATTAAAATATGTAAATAATCATCGAGTAATCAACCCACCAAAAGAATTCATAAAAAGTCAAAGAGGGTCTAGAAGTCAACTATCTTCAATATGAATTTGTTATTTTGTTAGGCAAGGATTTATCTCGTGACTTGAAAATGACAATTGGAATTAATTTGGTCCCCAGCATGGATGAAAAATATGCTAAATTACTCTAGTTCAGGTACATCATTCATAGGGTATCTATTTGTAATATAATAAGTTATAAGGACCCAATTTGAATTTCATAAAATTACAGTCCCCATATTACAATTTACGTAACTTTTTTAACGTACTTGAACTGTTTAAAAAATCTGAGCGTCGTAGATATTTTACGTAGTTAAAAGTATTTCTGTAACCATGTGGTTAACTCGACTCTGGTCAAGCCGAGCCGATCAGTGCTGTTCGGCTTGACTCGGGTTTATAAGCGCAACTACGTCATAAAGAAAGCGCAACTGAGAGGCCCAACAACCATTCTTCTACTTCATCTTCTTCATCCTCTCTCTGTTCTGCTCTGCTCTTTTTTGCATCTCTCTTATTCATTCACTCTTTATGAATCTCTACCTACATTTTCTCTACCTCGCATTGCTTCACCCTCTTAATCGATCTCTGAAAACAATGATGAAAACGGAGACCTGAAAAAGAGACGTTTTCGCTGCGTTAATATTTCCCAACAAACGGGTCTGAATCAATTGCTCTATTTTTTCTACTCCTGTTTCTTCCTCAGATCTTAACACCCCATTTTGCTAATTTCTGGTTAGATATGAGTAAAGAAGAGTTCCTTAAAATCCAGGTAAAGCTTTCTTCAGATTGCTTGCTGTAAATGCTACTCCTTTCCTGTTACTTTGGTGGATTTTTTTAATGAAATTGGCACTGATTGTGAGTTAAAGTTGTTTGCTTTTTGTGTAAATTTGATTCCTTTCCTGAACTTCCGGCGACTGTCTTTTGACTCTGTTCTGTTTTTTCTCTCTGGGTTTGTTTTGGGTAAATTGCAGACATGTGCTCTGAAGGTGAATATACACTGCGATGGATGTAAGCACAAAGTGAAGAAAATTCTGCAGAAGATTGAAGGTCAGTTTCAGTCAAACAAGTCTTTTGTTCAGATTGATTTTATTTTACAAATGCTCTGTTTTGGGTTTAGTTTAATTGAATGCTCTGTTTTTTCTAAACGATTGTGAAACAGGGGTTTATAAGATCCACATAGATTCTGAGCTTGGGAGAGTGACTGTGTCCGGAAACGTCGACCCGGAGGCACTTGTTAAGAAGCTGATGAAGTCCGGTAAGCATGCAGAGCTATGGGGTGCACCGAAGCAGAAGGATTTGGTGCAGTTTAAGAGTTTACAGGTTGATGGTGGAAAAGGTGGACATGGAAATGGTGGGAGAGGGAATCAGAATCAGAAGGGGCAGAGTCAGATGCAGATGCCTAAGATTGGTGGTGGAGGTCAGGGGCATCCGAATGCGCAGCAGTTGCAGCAGCTTCAACAGCTTCAGCAACAGATGAAGATGATGCAGGATATGAAAATGCAGCAGTTGAAGATGCAGGGGAAAGGCGGAGGAGGGCAGAGTGGTGGCAAGAGTCAGAAGACTGTTAAGTTTGCGGACGATGAGGAGTTTTGCGATGATGATGAATTTGATGATGATGAATATGACGACGAGGATATGTCTGATGATGAGATGGAGGAAGCACACAGGCACGCAATGAACAAGAAGCCAATCGGTAATGGGGCGAAGGGTGGTCAGATGATGAAGAATGGAGGATTTGGTAAAGGTGGTGGTCAGCCGGGAGGCGTGTTTAATGGTGGTGGAGCTCTAGGAGGAAAGAATGGCGGAGGCGCTATGGTGCTTAATCAGAATCAAAACCAAAACCATGGAGGCAAAAAAGGCGGTGGAGGCGGAGGAAATAATAAAATGGGTAACCAAATAGGCGGACAAAATGGCAGTAAGAAAGGCGGTCAAAATGGTGGTGGAATGATGAATGATGGTGGAATGCAACAAGCCATGAACAACATGGCCGTAGCACGAGCTATGCAGCCACAGCAACAGCAACAACAACATCAAATGGGTGGCAGAGGCGGAGTTGGTGGTGGCGGACAACCGCAAAATGGGATGCCTATAAACCACAACCAAATGCAAAACAACTTCCAAGCAATACAAGGCTTGCCAGCCCCGCCAAATGGCTTCAAAGGCCCTAACCCTGAACTCATGAACGCAACTAACCCTTACCAACAGCAGCAATTAGCCGCGGCTATGATGAATCAGCAACGCGCAATGGGTAACGAAAGGTTCCAGCCAATGATCTACGCTAGGCCGCCACCAGCAGTGAATTACATGCCTGCTCCAACTCCAACGCCCTACCCTGCTTATCCCCAATACCCTTATCCTTACCCATACCCTCCACAATTCTCCTCATCCTCCGCAGCTGGCCATTACGAAGATGCATTCTCGGATGAGAACACAGGCTGCAATATTATGTAAGATTAACCAGTCCTTCCGTCCTGGTTTCAGTCCATATTCGTATAACAACTACAAATAACTCTTTCAAGCATTCATGTTCAGTTTGAGAGCTTTTCTTGAACCAGGTTTCAAAATCAGTCTAAATTCAACTTAAGTTCAAAGTAAAGTTGAGTTCTTTTCAAAAAGAGAGTATTTTAGTTGCATGAAATATCCAGGTTTCAAAATGTCAATAGGCTCGGATCCGGTAATGCATTGTTATTTATTGCGAGTACTAAAATGACGTCGTTTTGATATTTTTAATTATAACCCTACGTAATTTTGAATGAAACTTTATCAAAATTAAGTGGTTTTATTTCGCATTAAATAATTTTAACTGCACTAAATCTCAATTCATCATTTTTACAGTATGCACATGCTAATTGAAAATTCAAATAATCAGAATACTCAATGTCTAAATGTTTAACCAGCAGCAGACATGGACTATGAGAAACCGCGCCATTGCCGGAGTAGCCATCTTTTAAAACCTCAGCTGATTACTTGCTTCATCTAAATGCCAAACACCACACTACAAGAAAAACTGAGATATGGGGTTTATTGACACAGACAAGGCTAACAACTTCAGCTTTAAAATCTCTGCTTATTTCATTCTGATGTTCATTTATTGGAATTATGTGTTGTGTCTTATCAAACTCGGGTATCTACATGACAAGTGATGAAGTGATTAACCAACCAAACCCATTGTGTCAATTTATCATTGTTTTGTGTAATGTCTCCATCTCTCAAAGTCAATTATTAATATTGAGATTGATGGTTTGGTTTGTTTCATGTTATTCCTTCCGTCCCGTAATGTATGTCTCATTTGATTCTTTGCAAGGTTTTTAAGAAATAAAAAAAATAATAATTAAAAAAGATAGTTGTGTGGTAAGGAAAGAGAAAAAAAGTGATTTGATAGATAATAAGTGGTGAAAAAGGAAGAGAGAGGAGAAATATGTGGTGGAAAACTAAAGAAAGACATGTTTATTTATGGTAAGTTTTAGAAATAGAAGATGATTTTGGGACACCCAAAAAGGAAATGAGACATTAATAATGGGACGGTCCATTTCTCTTTGTTTTCATGCTCTCACAAATTTTCATGCATCTCTACCATGGTTTTCATGTCATCGTCGACTGGGCGACGACCTGCCGTCCTGACGCAAATATATCAGGTCGTCGAGCAATGCCAAGAAATCCGCGGATCCTTAAGAAATATTATCCGCGGATCCTTAAGAAATATTATCCGCGGAAATAATTCGTCACCATCCGCGGAGATATTAATAATTCATTATAATAACTTAATTAATTTACAAATACACCCTAAACTACCAGAAAATGTAATAAAATATACCCAGAAATCACTAATTAATTTATTTTTACAATATATCAGTAATATTTCAAGCTAAATAAATATTTTTTTTACATATTAAATACATATTACGCCGTATCGCCATGTAACGACTAGACTTTCGCCATATCGACTAGGCGGCTTGGCGGTAGATTAGTGCCGTGATCGCCGAGGCGCCGTGAAAACAATGATCTCTGCAAGAGACCATTCATAAATCATAAATTGAGAAGCGTTCAAATATATTCGCAGTTTTTATTTATATTTATAAGATTAAATCTCAAAATATCCATTATATTCATAAATTCATCAATCAAATAATTGACCAATCAAGTGATACGTGACAACCACTAAGTTAATTGCATTAAGTGTTACTGAATATTCACTAACTTAAAAGGTAGTCACTTATCACCTGATTAATGAATTAACATATGAGATGGACAGTTGAGATCCGTTCTTACGAATATAAATCTAGGATAAAGATGTACATGATCGTTCATCCTCATAAAAGTATAAAACACATATTGTTGTCAATACATATTCGTTTGATTATTTAGTTCAGTGCTCCGTCCATCCCATATTTTATGTTTCATTTGGAGTAGGATTCTAGGAGGACGGATAAATAAATGTGAGAAAGTGAGACATGTTCTTAACCGTTGAATACTAATAATCCAACAAATGAGATTTGATTCAAAAAATAACCGTCACTCTCAACTGCTAGGGTTTTTTGCAAATTCAACCACCCATTATACGAAAACCAACTTTAATCTCAACCGCATATTAATCTAATCCAACGGTTGATATTATGTTCTTCCGTCTCACCTAAACTCATTGTTTTTCTTGAACTTTATCCGTTTCATTTGAATCAACACACGAAGTCTAAAGAATGAAAGAAAAAATGGATAAAGTTTTTTTTGATTGAGAAAAAATGGATAAAGTTGTTAGCTGTGAAATGAGGAAAGAGGAAATTCTTGATTTTAAAGTACTAATTGTTGAAAAAATTAAATACAAAAATAAATAGTGAAAATAGAAGAAATTTGCGTGGTGATAAATGAAAGAAGACATTCCCATTTGTTATAAGATTTAAAAATAAAAAGATAAATTTGGGAAAGACAAAAACATGTCATTAATTAAAGGAAGGAGCATGTATTATTTTATGATTTTTTTAAAATTTTGATGAACATATTTGATTGAGAAATCATTTCTATTTTGCAGACAAATCTCATACAAAATAACAAACAAAATACACTGATATGGAATTATTTGATCTTTTATTAGTAAACTACGTAAATGGACGATTGTAGTTGTTAATGAAGTGTTATTCGCACATTTGGATCGGATTTATAAAAATATTTACTAATCGTAGAATATTTAATTTTAGTAGAACCTATCGAACAAGAACGCTTTCGTTTTGATAGCGTGTTGTGATCTCGAAAGCCAAGTAAATTCGATCAGATGGACTTAGACTTGAACATTGAATCGGGTAATGTCGATCCGAATTTTATATGTAAGCTTAGGATCGGATCGACCGTAATTTTTCATATCAATTTATATTATTAGGGTAAGGTTGGGCTGAATTTCTCCTAATTCTAAGACCGTAAATAGCCCTAAACCCTATATTATTCAATACAAATATCACTCTCTTTATTTGAAAACTCTAAAGTCTAAATCGTTCTGTTTTTGACTCCCACCCTGAATTTTCTAGCTTTTGAACTCACTTACTTCCTCATTTTTGTGTTTGAGTAAAAGAATCCAAACTTCTATGCATTAGTAATATTATAAGCAAAAAGTAAGTTCTAGCACAAGAGCGGAACCTGTGCATGATCCCAAAGGTTTGAAAATACGTATTTCAGGGGATTATTTACTCAGAATTAACAAAAGAATGACTTATTGTCTTTCAAAATATGCATGTTTCTGGAAAATTAATTTCTATTGACTTAAAAGTAATAGAAATTTTAAATATGCATCAAAATTTAAAAAAATTGTAAGAACATTGTATATGCAAACTTTGTAAAGCACTTTTAAAAAATTAATGCATTTTTTTAAAAGATTGTAATGCACTTTCTTAGAAAATTATGCATTTTTTACTACATTGTCAATAAATCATTAATTACATCCATTGATATTAGTGATTTAGTAATTGACAAGTGTGCCTCTTATTTTAATATCATTAATCACATCCATTGAATTGTTTGCTCGTGTGGTTTATAGTGATTCTAAATTTTCATTTTAAAGTGATTTATACTGGAATCAAACACTCATTGAGTATAGATTAAACTTTCAAATCAGAATGCTGATACTTTTAAGTCAACTTTTCCAAACTGCATCAAACCACAGAGTAGAGTTCGTTTGCGACCCCGTACGTGGCAAACGATCCAACGGTTCAAATCTTACACTTTTTAAGTTTTGTCTATTAGTGCACGATTTTTTGTCTTTTAGCGATTGCAAAAATGCAGACTTTGCAAAAATGCAGACTCGACATAGTTGAGTAAAAAATGCAGATAATTAAAAATACAAAATGCACGTTTGCAGGGAGTCGCAAAGGAATCGAACCCTCAAATCACATTATATTACTTGGAGGTAAAGATCAATTTCGACCCCCCACTCGTGGCATGATCCCTACGACCTCCAATTTTCACCACTGATCCAACGGAGCCAACGGTGCATAGTTAACATTATTTGCATTTTTGTCGTTTAGTGCCAAAATTTAAAATGCATGTGTGCACATTCGAATGTGCAAATAGAAAAAGTAAATGTGGAAATAGTTCGAATCGAATTTGCACTATATGCTAGAGGATCACAAAGAAACCACCCTCGTTACTTGTATATTAATAGTTCTTATGGTTGAAAAGTGCTTATCTCTAGGCTCTCAAAACTTGTTGCTAATATAATAAAATCAGTCAAATTCTACACTTAATACATCTAAAGATAGTATGAAATAGATTACCAAAAGAAAAGTCCCAATCTTCCACTTCTCATTACAGCTTAACGCGTAGCTTCTTCCATTTTCAGCAACTATGCTTAGAATACCATTTCTCCCTGTGGATAAACTTAATTAGTCAGATAGCCATTTTTGTTGACATATTCATCAAAATTCAATGTCAACAATACCACCACCTCTCCAGTCTTCAAATCTTTCATTCCTGGCCAGATCGCGTACACTTCAAAACTCCACAGTATCACAACTCTCTGAAGCTAAAATCCTGCTGATTCAGAGTATTTCTTTCTCAATCATGCACATACATGTAATAAACCAGCTAAACTCACATTTTGAGAAACCTTCAAAGTTCCCAGCTGCCCACTTAGCTGCATAGGTCATGGATACATGGGGTACCTACAAGCTTTAATTATAAAAACCAGATCTTATCAGACTGCAAAGCATCGTGGTCATTGAATACTACATTAGTAAACTCTAATAATGCGCGTATGAACATTTATTGAATTTTTAATTGTAATAAAAAAGCCAGCACCTTGCAAAATCTTAGTATAAATGACAACTGATCTTCCTCATACCTTCAAGCAGCAATGACTTCTTCATCATCATCTTATTTTCGCATCGACTCCTTGTTACTTCTTTTACTTATTGCAATCTCACCTCACCTTTCTGCAGCCCAAGCTTCCTTTCGCCCAAAAGCTTTAGTCTTACCCATTACTAAACATCCCTTGACTCTCCAGTATCTAACTACACTTGGCCAGAGAACCCCACTTGTGTCACTATCACTTGTTGTTGACATAGGAGGTCAGTTCCTTTGGAATGATTGTGAAACAGACTTCGTTTCATCTTCTTACAATATTGTGTATTGCAAAACTGCTGCTTGTTCAAGAACACCACCTACCCAGGAATGTGGATATTGTTTCCGTCCAGCAGGACCAGATTGCACCAACAAGAACAACTCTTGTAAAATCTGGCCTTACAATCCTATCAAGTTTTTCTCCACTAATGGTGACATTATTCAAGATGTAGTGGTCTTTCAATCTACTGACGGGTCAAATCCTGGTAGATTTGTGAAGGTGTCCAAATTTCTCACAGGTTGCACTGGGACGAACTTCTTAGAACTACTCACGGATGGAGCAAAGGGTATGGCCGGCCTAGGAAGAGGGAACACTGCACTGCCATCTCAACTTGCGGATACATTCGGTTTTTCCAGGAAGTTTGCCGTCTGTTTTGGTCAGAAAGGTGTTGTCATCTTCGGCGATGTGCCTTACCATTTCCTACCTTCTAAGAAAGTTGATTATGCAAAATCCTTGACATACACTCCTCTCCTGATAAACAAAGTCAGAACAGGCATTCGTGATGGGCCTTCACCAGAGTACTTTATCGGTGTAAAATCCATCAAAATGAATGGAAAAACACTCAATGTAAACTCAACTATGCTCAAAATTAACTCTGAAGGTTATGGTGGGACAAAGATCAGCTCAACCGATCCCTACACGGTTATGGAGTCTTCCATCTATGCAGCTGTCACGAGTGCATTCCAAAAGGAGATGGCTGGATTTCAGACTGTGGCTCCAATTGCCCCATTCGGGTTGTGCTACAACTCAACTGCTATTCGGTATAACGAACAAGGGCCAGACATGCCACTGATTGACTTGGTTCTACAGAGCAGCAGAGTGTACTGGAGAATTTATGGAAGCAATTCTATGGTTCAGGTGCGCAAGGATGTGCTGTGCCTGGGATTCATAGATGGAGGTGTCAGCTTCCAATATTCGACCGAGTCTACTGGCTTGGTGACCTCGATTATATTAGGTGGCCATCAGATAGAAAACAACCTCCTGCAATTTGATCTGGCAGCATCCAAGCTCGGATTCAGCTCCTCCCTGTTAATGCAAAAAACCAAATGCTCAGGATTCAACTTCACTTCCATAGCATAAAATTTAATGCGCTGAAATTGTAACTTTTTACCTTATACTGCAGTTGTATGTGCATTAAAGATCTTTATCATACTGAGGGTAATGGTTAAAGCATTTATCAATGAAGGGTCAAATGTACTTCAAAGAAATAAACATGAGAAAAACAATATATAATATTTAAAAATTTCATATTATTGATTTTAATACTTGCAATTAACTCTAATACTAAAACTTTACTCGTAAAAATTATCCAAAAGTTGATTGGTACTGCGTACACTAATTACAACTTTTGTAAGTAGCACTTGCACAAATCTTACAGAGATTGAATATAGATGGATCGCCGAGCTAATCACATGTTCCAAGGGTGTGCACTGTGCAGCAAATTTTCTATAAGAATTATTAGTAGGTCCAAAAACAAAAAAGAGACGAATGCACTCTACACTACAAGTGGTCCATATTAAATAAAACCCGAGTTCTTTGAATATCAAAAGTCTTATTAATTGATTAGATAGAAGTGCAATGCTGCTAAGAATATGCTCTTTTCAAAAGAGAATTTTGCATATACTATCTTTAGAAAAATGATACTACATAATAGTCATTGGTTATTTTAAGGAACAAGAACCTGTATGTTCAGTTATAGTTCTACTTAACCTTACTCATCATTCATCAGTGAATACTACAGTCTACACTAGCAGTACAACCTCAGTGTTATAACTCCAACATTGACATTAATTAGTTTTCAGAAGACAGTTTAACATGAATTCAAACTACCATGCCAAGAAATCAATTTAACACTCAGATGAGTCATTTGGGTAAAAAGTTAAATTGAAACCGGCTGTGTACTAACATCTTCAAAGAACATGCAAGTAGCCTTATTCGTAAGCGCGTCATCTACAAACTGAGAACTAAATTCAAATGTTTGGACAAACAGCTAAAAGTCACCAAGGACCACAGATAGTTATGAGTCTTATGACTATTTGTAGCCTTTGTTCCTTCATGGTGGCTACCAATTGTACATAAGATGAAGCATATCAAAATGTTCAAATTCAACTAAACCTGTATAATTAAACCATCAAAGTTTTCATCACTCAAAAGTTAAAATTTAAAACTAACTTACCAAGAGACCTGTCTCTTACGATTTCAACTGCATATCATCGTCAAAAGTAAAAGGTAGTAAAAGTATACCACATTCTAGGTTTTAACTAATCTAGAAAATATCTTAATGTTTTTTGAGTTACCTAGGTGTCATGTGTTGTGTTGACAAGTGATAGAATGGAAAATTATGAAATGTCCTACGTGCACTAACCTTCTTCACATAAGTTGAAAGTGCACAATTGTGTATCTACGGATCTACCAGAGCAAGTTGAGAGCGGCTTGCCGCGTTTGGATGCAAAATTATTTAGGCGTCACATCAAAGTCCATGGGTGATGAAGACTATTCCTTGTCCTTGGTCATTCATGGCGGCCATCATATGCATGGCAGATAAGCTATAAATTCTATCTCAATACCCATCTTCTATCACAACTCATCAACACATCCTCTCTAGTCATGGCAGTCTCGAAGTTTCAATTAACTGTTTTATTTGTTCTTGCCATTCTTTCCATCGCCAATTCACAACCCAGAAATATATTCCTCCCTGTCACCAAAGATAAATCAACACTACAATATGTTACTCAGATCAAGTTGGGTACTCCTCTAGTTTCCCGATCCCTTGTCGTTGATCTGGGAGGAAGAGGTCCATGGATAGATTGCGACCAGATTTTTAAATCCACCACCTACAAACCTGTCCTTTGTGGAGCACAGGAATGCTCATTCAGTCAAATCCAATTCTGTTTCGTATGCAATGCCATCGAAAGGCCTGGCTGCAACAACACCCGCATATGCGGCACCATTCCTATCAACACAGTGACAGAGGAATTCTTCCTCAATGCTGGAGAGCTAGCGACAGAGAGAACATCCGTCCAAACATTCCAAGGCTCAACTGCAGGCCCAAATGCTGTACTCTCTAGACTAATAGTCTCATGTGCCCCAAACGAACTTCTTGCAGGCCTAGCTTCCGGCACTACAGGCATGGCATTCCTCGACGCCTCTCCAAATGGCCTCCCAAACCAATTCTCCACCGCAATCGGAAGTCGTTTACCTCGCAAATTCGCTTTATGCCTCCCTTCCGTCCCCAACACAAGAGGCGCAATCCTGTTCGGCAACCCGCCCTACATTTTCCACACAAACATCAACAAATCAAACCAACTCGACATCTCAACAGAACTCACCTACACAAACCTCATCATAAACCAAAACAGCCTAGAAGTAATCCGACGCGGCGTCCGCTCCACAGAATACTTCCTATCCCTAAAATCAATCCTAGTCAACAAAAAACCAATCGCAATAAACCAAACTCTCCTCACCTTAACCTCCGGCGGAACCAAACTCAGTACAGCCACTCCGTACACAATCCTCACATCCTCAATCTACAAATCCCTAGCCACGTCATTCACAAGCCAAATGTCCGCCATGAACATCACCAAAGTCGCGCCAATCGTGCCGTTCACCGAATGTTTCAGCACCGCGAGTGAGGGATTCAGTTTCACACAGCTCGGACCTGACGTACCAGAAATCGGATTCGGATTCGAGGACGGTGCGATTTGGGAGATGTACGGGTGGAATTCGATGGTGGAAGTTGGGAAGAGTACGGTTTGCTTGGCGTTTGTGGATGGAGGAAGTGAGATGGGGACGAAGGTGGTGATCGGAGGTCGGCAGTTGGAGGACGTTTTGCTGCAATTCGATTTGCGTGGTAAGAAATTAGGGTTTACGAGATCGCTGATTTGGGGAGATCGCGCGTGTGATAATTTCGTTGTTTGAGAATTTTTTGATTTGTAACGGTCTAGCGCGTGAGCGAGTGTTTTGCTTTTCTGCTTCTGGTGTGATTTATTAAGCTTCGGGAAGAGCCCATCTATAGGCTTATTATAGTCTGGCCCATATATTGGAGTTACTTCTGATAATTTTAATTTTAATGATAAATGATTTATAGAATGTTAATTTTATTTCTGATAATACCCCTTTGCAGTAAATCACTATTTTAACAACTAATTGCGAAATGAGTTATTATAATAGCTTCGTTATCAAAAAACCACCATTTTCACAATTCCGTTAGAAATTGTAAAACACGCGCCATACGACGCGTGGGTATATAACTTTAATTCGGACAATTTCAAAAACCACAATTATAATATCTTATTTTGCAAAAAACCACCATTTTAACAAATAATTACAAAATGATTCTATTATAAATATCCCAATTATCAAGAACCACCATCTGAATATATAGGTAACGCTAAGGAATGAGGATGAGGCTAAGATTGTGGCTATCTTTGATTAGCAAGACAGTATTTGTTTATTGATTTATAATCCATACTAGACACGAAACCTATTGGATACATATTTGCAGTTGCGGGTGTGGTGAGAAGCTGTTATATTTTAGCTCAGAATCGATCTTTAAGATCAATATAGAAAAACAATTAGAGTTTAAAAGTAGTGATATAATAAATCGTATTTCATAAGATAAAATGAGAAAATTATTTATATTTGAACCGTACAGTCGATAATCATTAAACATTGATAATAAACTCTCAAACAAGAGTTTCCTTTTGCATTTTCTAACATTATTTTCTCCATTGACTTCCATCGAGATTAAATTTAAGCACCATTTAGCCAGTAGATACTTAATAAACTCTGATCTAGAATGAACAGTGCAGTTTGTAGTATTCTGATAATAAGGTATTAAAATGGTGGTTTTTCGTAAAACTGTGATTATAATAGTAGTTTTCGGTAATTAATTTAAATATAAAATAATATTTTATTTCCACGTGTACACGCACTTAACGGAAGTTTTAACGGAATAGTATCAATGGTGGTTTTTTGATAACGGAGCTATTATAATATACTCATTTCGCAATTAGTTGTTAAAATGGTGGTTTAATGCAAAACGGGATATTATAATGGTGGTTTATTGCAATTACCCCTTTTAAAAATGGTTATTAGTGTCATTGGATAAAGATAAGGAAAGACATTATATATTTGGCAATGGTAGGATTTAATCTTAATCGTTGATTTGATTAGTATGACCGTTGAAATTAAATAAATTTAAATAAACATTGGGTGATTGAATTTGTAAAATACACGGGCGATTGGATTTGCAAAATACACGAGCGTTTGGATTTGACGGTTTTTAGTATAAATATCATTAGTTGGATTATTAGTAATTAACGGTTGAAATTGTGTCACACAAAAATATATTCATCCTACTCGATCTTTTATAGTGTCATGTAATATGAGATGTTGTCTCAGTAAAACTTCATCACATGTAATACTTAATTTTTGTTAACATAAACACCAATTAATTATAGAAATACTATCAGAAAAGGAAAGGAATAATTATAAAAAATCGTCATCATGATGTGATATTACATAAATTTATCTTATAACAACTTTCTTTCTCTCTCCGAACCCTTTCTTCCCTAAGACTCTCAGCCGTCTGCGTTTCCGTCGCCTCTATCCGCTTGCTGCGGATGTTACGGGGCTGGCGGTTATATTGCAACCGTCTGCGTGGGGTGGCAGGTCTCTTCAGGTTTGGTTTGCAGCGGTCCGCAGGGTGGCTGGTTCACTGTCTTTGATCTTCCACCGCCACTGTGCTCTCCTGCTGCTCCAAATGTTTGCTAGTCTGTGCTGCTGCTGTTTCGTCGTCTTTCTTCGCTGCTTGCATGGTTGGCAGCGTAACCTTCTATTTGCTGCTGTCTCGGATTGGAGCTCTCAATTTCTTCCTCGACATCATCTGGGTGTCGGTCTGTCCTGCTCGGTGGCGGCTGCGCTTCGTTGTTGGATGATGTCTCCGCTGCTGGGTGTCGGTCTGCCTTGCTCGGTGTCGGCTGGGCTTTGTTGCTGCGCGGTTTTTCGGTGAGGTTTTGATGCTTGCGTTGTTGACTGAGGATTAGCTGCACCGTTGCCGTTTCGCTGGCTGCCGGCGGTGCTGTCGTCGGAGTCGTTCGTCTCCGTGGGTGACGCTGCTGCGTGCCTTGTTCCAGTGCGTCCACGTTCTTCTGTGATGCGCTGTCGCGTTTCTTGCGTATACACTTCATGGATTGTCTGGGTTGGACACGTGTCCATTTCCTCATTTCATGCTGCCCTTTTCATCTGCTGCCACGTGTCCTAGATTACTACGTTGACTCAGCTCCTCCGACAATATTTTACTCAGTCCATGTTCCGTGTTCATCCGATAATATTTCGGTCTCCTATTCGCCTCCTATGTTCACATTCTGCCGAGATTATTGTTGCTGCGCGGTTTTTCGGTGAGGTTTTGCTGCTTGCGTTGTTGACTGAGGATTAGCTGCACCGTTGCCGTTTCGCTGGCTGCCGGCGGTGCTGTCGTCGGAGTCGTTCGTCTCCGTGGGTGACGCTGCTGCGTGCCTTGTTCCAGTGCGTCCACGTTCTTCTGTGATGCGCTGTCGCGTTTTTTGCGTATACACTTCATGGATTGTCTGGGGTGGACACGTGTCCATTTCCTCATTTCATGCTGCCCTTTTCATCTGCTGCCACGTGTCCTAGATTACTACGTTGACTCGGCTCCTCCGACAATATTTTACTCAGTCCATGTTCCGTGTTCATCCGATAATATTTCGGTCTCCTATTCGCCTCCTATGTTCACATTCTGCCGAGATTATTTTTCTAAGGCTGATCAGCGTCATCCGTTTATTATCAACGAAATCTTCGGTCTTCGTGCATGACAATTCCTGAAGCAATGGGAAACTAATTCACAAGTACACCAGTTATGATTATGCATGACATTTACTGAAGCAATAGAAAATTAATCGGCGAGAGATAATGCAATTATCGAATATTTCGAAATATATTCTTTATAACAAGGTTCAATTTTGCGGTCTTCGTTGCAAAATATATTTCGAAATTAATGGATGCAGAGAAGGATTTTGCTAAATACATCTATATTCCATTGCAATGTTTTGCAATGTTTAAGAATATCAAATAATTTTAAAATAATTTTTGAAATAACAAATTCTATCATTATGAGTGGGTTTGTGTCGAAAATTTATCTAATATATTAATTATGAGTTTAGATGTTTGAAATATGATCGGTTTGAGTTTGGTTACAAAAATCAAAGTGCGTTTCATCCAAGTAGCAAGCCAGGTCCAGATGAAAACGCTGCGTTCCATTTTGATTTTTTTAAAACACAACACGCTGAATGAAGTCGTGGATTCATTTCGACAATAATGGTTTTAACTATTATTCTTTGCCTTTGATTTCTAACCTAGATTCAAATAGAACTAAAATGTGTTAAAAAAGTTCATGTCATTATAAAACTTTTATTGTATTAAAAATAATTACAATCATAAACAATCAATTGGTTGCGCCAAGTGGACATCTCTATTATGTCCTTCAACACCGCACGTCTTACAACTTCGAACTCTTTTTTCAGTTGTGCTACCAAAGGCTTTAGTAGCTTCACAAGCTTGTCAACTTAGGTGGGGCTAACTGCCGGCCGCTTCATTCATGAATGTGAAATGAACAAATGTGCAAATAGGGAGAGACATGTGCTATAACACTCAGAGTGTATTGTCAATTTGTCATGGAACCCCAATTTTGCCCCTCGACAAACGCAATGGTCTATTGTTCAAATGAAATTTCTTCGAGCCACTCACATATCCTTGATTTCGAGTGCATACGTTGAGTTAGCTTAGCATAAACAACCCTAAATTTTAACTTTTTCATCTTATATCCAAGCCTTCCCAACTTCTGATTATTCATCATTCAACTTTTGGTTGAAATTGGTCTTTCAATGTTGCACACAAGACTTTTGATATCCGTGAGGAGGTTTCTACTCCTCTATAGTGTTCATCGTAGATAATATTCTCTTGTACTTATCTAAAATAATACGCATTTCATCTCTCTCTCGCACCTCCATAATACATCTCATGATACATTTGCAACAACTACCGTTTTTTTACTCTCAACCAACGCAAAAACGAGAACAACCCCATAACTGATCAATAATTCTCGAACGCTCTAATAAAAGACCAATACCTAAAAAATATTTCAGACTAAGTGGAGATCTTGTTATGGTTCATTCAATAGATAAACTTATTACTAGTGTGGATCATAATTTGAAAAAAGATGGTAGTCAAGACTTTAGAACACATTTGTGAACCTTTTCTTTATATTTAGGGCAATTTACCGAAAACCACCCAAAAATTTGGGTTTTTTCCGGAAACCACCCGTATCTTTGAAAATTATAAAGTCACACCTTTAAGTTTATTAAAATTTTCAGAAACCACCCATATGTTTAAATTTAATCAAAATATTAATAAAAATGATAAAAAAAACTTATTAAAATACAAATAAAATACATAATTAATTAAAAAAAGCATAAAAACATTTAAAAAATCTGGATATTAAATAAATATAAAATATAAATATAAAATTGAAATTATCCATATGGTATGTATTAAATATGAAAAAAATCTATCCATATGTTTAAAATTAATCGAAATATTAACAAAAATCATAAAAAAACTTTTAAAAATGCTAAAAGGGACATATAATTACAAAAATCATAAAAAAATTTAAAATAAGGATGTTAATAAATATAAATTTGAAATGAAGTACTATACTTTTTATTCATATGGTATGTATTAAATATGAAAACTAAATCTATACAAAAATATGGTGTCTTACAATTTATAATGTGTTATAACTTTAAATTTTGTTACATTTTTACATATAAAGCATTCAAACACAAATTTTATTGCATATATAATAAAGTTTAAACACTCATTTTAAGATATTATGATTTTTTTTATAAATTTAATGGAGCAATGATGATTGCCGGTAATTTTTTGTATTTTTCAAGACGCCATATTTTTTTATAAATTTAGTTTTCATATTTGTATACATATCATATGAATAAATTTCAATTTTATAATTATATTTTATTTTTATTTAATATCCTGATTTTTTAAATGTTTTTATGATTTTTGTAATTAATTATGTATTTTTTCGTATTTTTATAAGTTTTTTTATCATTTTTATTAATATTTTGATTAAATTTAAACATATGGGTGGTTTCTGTAAAATTTAATAAATTTAAGGGTGTGACTTTATAATTTTCAAAGATACGGGTGGTTTTCGAAAAAAACCCTAATTTATGGGTGGTTTTTGGTAAATTGCCCTTATATTTATTTTAGAACTCTGCTAGCATGATATCAACTCAAAGTCAACCCATGTCATTCTGTTGGAAGAAATCAAATCTCACACTGATTTGCATTTGAACTTTTTTGCTACAGATCTTACTACAGCTCTTAGATGTATTGTTCTTGGCTTAAAAAACTTTAAATAGGAGTTTCTAGTGTATCACCATATGTGGCAATGATGCAAAGTCTGTTTGATATTTGTGCAAATGCATTCAATTTTCCAGCTTCAACAGTTGGTGGTGGTATTCAATAAGTTATCAGGACAGACAGGACCATCAAGCATCAGCTATATTATATAACTGCTATATAGACACCCATCTCTACTTTTCAACACTATCTCCACTCCAGCTATTTCAATGTTGTATTTGCATTCTTTAATAAGTGCAATCCAATAAAAAAGGAAGCAAAGTATGTGATGAAACCCAGATCGATCGAAATAGCAGCCACATGACCATCAAGTGGTATGATGAATATGAATGCAACATGTTGCTCTTGCTATTGGATGAATTATATTCTTGATCATTCTTGGGTCCCTATATATAGCTAGTTTGCACCCCGTGTCCGTGTGGACCATTCACTTTTAACACCCTTTCCAAACGAGTTGCAAGTACTTCGGTCTAGCTCTGGCATTTAAATTCAATACAAAAGATGTTTTTGATAAGAATTCAATAATAAAAGAAACAAATTTAAATTGATAAATCAGATCACATGGATTATTTATATGCACCGAGCACAAGACGGTTGAGTTTGAAGTTTATTAATTAGGATTAATTACAGTAAATTACTAGACGGCTGGATTGTGTTTTGCAGAAAATCACTAGTTTTAAAAAACTAATTACGAAATGATGATGCTCCATTATTAAAAAATCACTATTGTCACTATTATGTTAAAATTGCCGTTAAAAGCGCGTGCGCCTGATTATTAATTATTATTTTAATAATTTTCTATATAGTTTTATTTTCAGTTAGTTGCATAAACCACTATTATAATATCTTTTTTATTCCGTTGTTTAGTTGTAGCTCTACTGCTTTATTATAATCATGTCATACACTCTTCTGTCCCAAAAAAATAACTTTTCTTTTTGTGTTTCCCAAAATAATTATTTACGGGCACTTTTATAAATTTGAGTTGGGGAGCATGAGATCTTCAATATCATTTTTTATACCAGTTACAGTGGATATAAATCGTTCAGATCTCATATATGAGGTTTTTATTCTAATCACTAGCTTGTAACTTCGTTCACAATAGCATGCATACAAAACCTCCTAGCACAAAGCGCGGGGAAACAACAACAAACCTCTCATAAAGGAGGAATACTTCTCGCAAATATAAGAAATGATGCGTCCTGGACGACTCGAACATAAAAGCTTTTGATCTAATATATGTGAATTAGTTGTCTTTTCTTAAATGGATTTTCATCCCCAGAATTGAAAAATCAGTGAGCTCACCTCAATCCTTATATAAATATCATTCTATCATCTAAATCTACTTGGTCTTGAGATACTTGAAAAGCTGTCTGCAGCCGACAAGCCTCGGCCAAGTGCTAAATTGTGATATTTTAGAGACATGTTTGTTGCAAGTTGCAACTAGCATATTGTAGTCTGCATGCAAGCAACTTATTGGTCGTCAATCGATCAATGAATGAATCTTTTGGAACATGAACTTGCTAGTTGAGCCATCAACCTCTTCATAATTTAGTGATTCTTGAAAGTGATGGTGGTTGCTCAGGAT
The DNA here is from genome assembly GCA_006409495.1 of Sedum album. NCBI lineage: Eukaryota > Viridiplantae > Streptophyta > Magnoliopsida > Saxifragales > Crassulaceae > Sedum > Sedum album. Next base: position 121,397 of record QZGG01000286.1, read on the forward strand.
CTTAAAAAACTATTAAGTAGATTCTAGATTAAGATTTATTGGTATAATTGATTGGAATTTTCCCATTGAAAAGAAAACATAATGAAACTATTTTTAACAAATAATTATGACATACCAGTTCAAATTTTCAAGTTACTTGTTTAAATTGCATAGTTAATTACTCATAAAAAGTCACTTAGATAATGATAAAGATAATATATTCAACTTGAAGAATGTCTAGTAGGACAAAATTTGGCTGATAACAGTTAATATTATACAAAAATTAACCACAAGAGCCAAGAGTTTGAATCTTAATGAAGCTTGAATCGATTTTAATATGAAAATTTTAGAACAACAGAAAGAAAAGTAATTGAATTAATGAATGATGAACAATATAAACTTTTAGTACAAAAAAGACTGTCCATAAATTAATTAACAAATTTGAATAATAAAATTACAAAAAAAGATTGAGATAAGGGAGATAAAAGGAGAATGCATGTGCATGGATGGGGAGTGGGTGGGTGGAGACCCATTTAAGTAGATGACAGATCCATTTCCAGCCAAGATTGTCAATACATTTTCTTGTACTAATGTGTTTTGAGGTCATTATATTCCTATGTCTGTCAGATCTTCACCAATTTGTGATGAAATGAATCTATCAAATTAACTTCAATTATTTTGGAAAAAAACTCTATCAGTTGTAGTAATTTTATTAATATATTTTTGGATTCAAATCACAGCCGACACTTTTCTAAAATATAAACAGCCGTAACGGTGTTGTTTTAAATAATTAGTATTGGAATCTTTATCATACCTTCACATATTATTGTGTCTTAGATTGTTTCATTCACTATCACAACTTGTTTATGATCATTGATAACAATAATAGTACTAAATATTCTTGACAATATCTCTACTATTTTGTGTAGGGCACACACTGCCCTTGTCTTAGAAGATGGATGAATCAACCAGCCCACTGACTCCACACTGATCTTAGCTACAACACTTGGTCCCACCACATGCTACACAGATCTCTTATCTCCACATTACCCCATGTTCCACTCTTCCTCCCCAGCCAGCTAGCTAGCTGCTACCTCTTTATTTATACATGAATCTCACTCTTGATGATTCCTCAGACCATCCCATTCTCTTCTATCTTCTAGCACATATAGTGAAACATCTAGAAATGGCCATGATGATGGAGGTTGAAGATGATGTCTTCTTTGCTGACTTGAACAGGCAGATATCTCTTCTTATATCTGATGATGCAGATGTTGATGATGTTTATTACTCTCCTCAAATCTCATCTTACCCCACTTCAGTTTCCATTCAGGTATGTAACTTGTGCAAGTCATATATACTTTTTTTGTGAAATTTGATGTCATATTTATTCATTGACTTAATTATCATCTCTTCAATTGTAGGACTTTTCAAGAACATCAATATATCCAACAACACAACCTCAATACAACTTTGATCAGATGAGTTACAAGACCTCAACAACTGATCAAAGCAAAGGAACAGGTGTCTTCATCCCTAAGTCCTCCCAATGGAACAGGTCAAGGAGAAGTAAGCAGCAGCCAACTAGGAACATAAATACCAACTACAACAATTACAATTCATACAACACCAATGACTTCAGGCATTACCATCAGCAACTACCAAGTGAATCAGTTTATTCTCAGGGTATTATTGGCTCCAAGAAATGCTAGCTGGCTTGCTGTGCTCCTCTACCCCAACTCCCAATTCAAGATTTTACTACATATTGGGCTTTATGTGTCAACTCTCACCACTACTAATTAATTTGATTATTTTTTTTCTAAAAAACAGCTTGGCTAAAGCTGATTAGGGAATAAGTCTCCAACAATTTGGGTATTTGGTTAATGTTTTAAATAAATTGCAAGGCTGTAAAATAGTTGTACCTTGTTATATTTAAGCAGTTTTTATTCTTAAATAAGGCAAGATTTGTGTATTATATATCATGTGTGTTCCTTCTATAAAAGTCATGTCTCACTTTTAATGCAATTTTTGTTCTACTACTTCAGAAAAAGATTTACTTTATTCAGGCTCGAAACATTTGTATCCTGACATTTACAACAAAAATTAGAAGGAATATCATTCTCGAAAATGCAATAATATTAACTTTTTTTTAAAATTTTAAAAGTTTGAAAGTGATTTCATTTTAGAGAACACATCAGAACAATTCACTTTGAGCTGCTGTTGATTTTTTTTGGAGCGCAAGCAGATCAATTGATCAAGAAGGTAGCGGTGAGCTGAGCAGAGACCAAAGGTATAGAGTTTTCGACAACTTTTTCTATTTTGAGACAGAAGTTATTTTTTGTCTCGTAGAAGACTTTGGCACACGGAATTCTACTACAAAATGAGTACAACTACATATCCGATTTGTCATTCATTAGTTTTTTGATTCATGTTCTCAATATAATTATTTTCTATAAGTTATAAAAATGATTTATTTAATCATTTGCATGCAATGGTACTCTCATTTCATATAAGCAGAAAAAAATCGAACCGTGAAATCAGACCGCAACTTAGGGTGGTTTCGTATTGGTTCAGTTCAAGCTTGCTTCGAATTGAGCAGAACTCTAGGGGTGAAACGACAACGTAAATCAACATAAAACGCATCGCTGCCATCCTCTCTTCGAAGCTCCGACGATGACGGCTGCCGCTATGATACGATTCGGTTAGCGACTGGAATCGATGTGTCTGTATCTGCCTGCTGTTGATGTTATTTAAGGATTTGGATGCGGTGCGGAAGGATGCGGATGAGGCCGGAGTGATAGATGCGTTGGTTAGTAATCAAGGCGTGATTGTGCCGAGGGGAATGGATGGGATTAGTTTATGCTTGATGTGAATTCGATGGAGATTTTTGATGCGTTGAAGACTGCTTTGAGATGGATGAAACGTAGGACTGAGTGATGGCTTTGGCTTGCTCAAGTCTATTGCTTTCTCAGGCTGGCCAGATTTTACATTCATTCTGGTTAGTCTCATGTTGATACTCGGCATCAGTTTATCATTTTAATTTATTTTTAGGAGTTTCGTATGACTGGTGATGTTAGAATTCCTGTATTTTCGACAAGATATGCTTTCTTTATAGAAAACTTAAGGGCATTTTATATGAATTTCAACTTTCGCACTTTTTTGGTATGGATTATGAACGAAAACGTTAATGTTTGAATCTTGACTGGTATTATTACAACTGAATGTAACTATCTGTAACTCTTACTCTCAGCAACAACATATAGTTCATCTTGCCTTTCTAGCTAAAAATGATGATTCCTTCATATGACTGTCCCATCCGGAATTTCAAAGTTCTTCAATATGACTGTAATTCCTGAACGAATGTAAAACCCATCTGATGCTCTTTCAGCCTCTTGTATACCCTGCATATCATTTCGTGTTATATAACTGACCCAACAAGTAAGTGCTTATGTTTTCATCACTATCTTGAGAAAAAAGTAGTGTCCTGGTTTGCGTACCTCCGGATTGGCAATAACAACATTTTTCCCTATTCTGGCATTTTTATCAATGATGCAGTCTCTGCAAGGAGAAGTAGAGGTTCAGTAGATATGTTGTTTAACATTTGAGATGTACACTAAGGAAGTTAAATGCAGGTCTATGTACTTGATCCTTGTATTTTCTCCTATTCCAATGGGTACTTTCCCTTCAGCCAGAAGTGCTGCTGCTTCCTGGTCAGTTTCATAAAAATCTGCTCCGAGCATCACAGTGTCCTGCAAATGTCAGTTTATGAGCTCATTTATATGTATGCTGGTTCTGTAAAAAACATCGCATAATTTGTTTGGTGAATTTTCTAACCTTGAGATGAACATTGGATCTGATTCGAGAACGAATGCCAACCACACTTGTGTTCTATTAATGCATCCGTCAAGAAACTTCCATGCAATATGATTGAATCTACAATCTGCATTAAGCAATGCTAACAGGTAAACTTTCATAAACCATTTTCTAAGTAGCAATGGACGCTTTGACTTGGTATGTTGCTGACCTTGCTGTTATCAATTTTTGATGGTGGCAGATTTCTTCTTGATGTGTACATTGGCTTGGCTGCATCATAGAAGCTGAACTTGGAAGGCTGATAAAAGACGTATTATAATTTTTTTTTGACATATGGTTAATTATTCATATCAGTTGCTTCCTTAAAATTTTTACTTACATGTTCAGTGAGCGCTAGATTTGCATCAAAGAAGGATCGAATTGTCCCGATGTCTTCCCAGTAGTCGTTGAACAAGTAAGCCTGCCAAATATTTTGCTGAAGTTTGAGTTGGATGATTTATTTTGCATATACTAAGTTCTACAGGCAGATATTAGGAAACCTTTATGTAGTATTCCTTGGCTGATGCAGGAATTATCTCTGATCCAAAGTCATTCGCTGTTGGAAATCTCCATCTGATTCAACGGCAATAACAAAAGCTTCAAGTCAGAATCAGCCTATCGTTTTATATTGCAACCAAAGCAGCAATATTACAGTCAAAATGAGGCTACCTGAGTAAATTCAGAAGGATCTCCTTCTTGAAGACATACACTCCCATAGAAGCAATATACGGTTTCTTCTCAGCTTCGTCTCTTGACAGTCCCAGCACTGTTGTGTCAACTTCCTACACGTACCTCCGTTAATGACTGGTTAGATTTTGGAACTCCTGTTAAAGACAAACTTCAAAATTTTACCATTGCTTTGAGCTCAGCTCCTTTGGGCTTTTCACTGAAGGAGAGCACCCTTCCCTTCTTGTCTATTTTCATCAGATCGAAATCTGAGGCACGGCTATTTGAATAATATGAATGAAATCTTTGAGGATACGAACTGATTGGATGAAGAGACTAAATTTGATTGAAATATTTTCTGACATGGTATTATAATCTTGGAGATTCACCTGTTGTCCATGGGAAGACAGGATATGGAGATATCAGCTCCACTCTGCCTGTGGTTCTGCAGAGGGAAAGGGAACTTATAGCTATATTTGAACAATGAGCGAAACAAACGCCATAGCACCAACAGCACAGCTTGTCTTTTGGTACCTGAATGAAGTCCATATAGTCCATTCTGTATAAGTGATCTCCAGACAATATGATCACGTCTTCGATCTCTTTGCTTCTAGCATCCTATTAGTGTGGATGCATAGTATTTTTAGAGGTGCCCATGAGTACTCGAGGCATTCCAATGGTGCATGACTCATTAAATAGTTGGTTACCTCAAACAACCAGTGAAATTGTCTTACTGCATCTGCAGTACCTTGAAACCACCTTTTACCTGCCTCTCCCTGAGTTTGAGTTGCTGCAAGAACCTGAAACCAAGTCACCAGGAAAAAGTATACAAAAGAGAAATATTAGCAGTGTTTACATCTTGTTTGGGAAAGAAGTAGGGTGGATGCTCAAAAGATTTATTGCCTCGACGTAGCCATCTCCAAAGCTGATTCCACTACCAGAGTTATAAGCCCGCGCTATGTGTCTGTTTAGTGATGCTGAGTTGAATTGGGTTAGAATGTACACCTTGTTGATGCCGCTATTTATGCAGTTGCTCATTGGCACATCAATAAGTCTATATGCTCCTCCTATTGGCACCTGCATCCACCAGTACCAGGAAGCCAAGTTATTTCGCCTGACATACACGGTTAAAGGCAGCTGTCTTGCAAAGAATATGCCTGTACTAAATGCTGTTTTGGTTTACCGCAGGCTTGGCGCGTCGTTTGGTTAGTGGGAAAAGGCGAGTTCCAGCTCCACCTCCAAGGATCACTGCCACCACTGTCTTTGGATCTCTCCTCTCCATGCTCAAGTCCCTCAGCTGCTCATCAATAGTCATCATGCATGTCAGTGCAGCACAATCACAAGGTACTGAAATAAAGTTACAGATAGAGTAGAACCTTAGACTCAAGCCCAATGTTTGTAGTTTGCATCATGGATATTTCTGTCTTGGCAATCTTCCTCTTACAATTCACATTTTTGAAACTCAACTTGGTGCCCATTAACTCTCCATTACTGAACTTGCTTAGGGAGTTTCTTCTACCAGTCAGTATTGCATTGGTGTGTAGCTTTTCTGCTGAGAAGGCAATCCGGCCATCAGGGCAGACAGCCATCGTTAGACTAAAGGGTAAGTGAACCAGTTGCAAAATTGGTGTCAAACTGATGAAGCTGAAGGAGGTGAGTATACCGGACTGTATGTAATTTTTTGCACAACATTATCTATCCATTACAGTTAATTGAGTCCACCAGTTTCTTGTTTGTTGTCTTGTATACCATTTTCAATCATGTTTATGTGGCTATTAAACCTTAGAACTTAGATTATATGACTAATCTTTGTCCTGCGATCCACCAACAATCATATCCTTTTCTGCAGCTTAATATGTTTAGTATAAGAAACAAAAGGTGACTGAAATTTGTAGGCATTTGAACCTAAATCTTGCAAGTTAAAGCTGATTTCAAAGATTGTCTGTTTATGCAGCTATCGCCATCTGGAAATCTAGACGGAAATTAGGCTACCTCCCGCTCCTTGGATGCGCTATATTTTAATGCGAGGTTCAAATGATGAATCTTATTATTTGAGCTCTTTGTCTCCTCAAAGGAATTATGAGATCCTTATTATCAGCATATGTGAATGCTGTTCTGAAGAATGGAACTATTTGTGAAGACAGTTACAAATATATGCTTTGGTAAATCCTTCTGAGTCTTTGGTGGTGTATGTGAAAATGCTTGAGCAATTAGTGTGTTCATGTCCATAGAACCTAGCCAATATCACCTGATGTCCAACAGTCTTGATTATATAATCAAACATTTGATATTTTCATGTCTGCATTAGCTAAATCTGCTAATCTGTCATTACACTTAAAATAATGTGCATGAGCATGGGTTTGCTTGCTCTGCTGTGAATGTGATTGATAAATAAGTAACACAACAGCTCAGTTGCATTCAAACATCTTACTGCATATGCACTCTTGTCTCCCATTCAATGTTGACCTGACCCTCTTACCCCTCAAAACCACACGTTCCGCCATTAATGCTTGAGCTCCACAGCATCTTAGACTTCAACCCTTCTTAAACTAATCCAACTTACAAACCCCTACGTCAACTGCACCCAATAGTTAAACACCCTCTTGGCTCTTGCAGTGCATGATTGCTTCAATGAATTCATCATACATTCATTCATTCATTCACACCACTCAATACTAATCTTGAATCTGTAGAGCAGTAGAAGTTCAGTCTGTGTTTGTTCTGGTTCCAGTCTGGTTCTGGCATTCTGTCCTTTAACGAGCAAACCAGTTTCTGACTCTGACAGACACCATTACAGATTTACAGATCATTTCAGTCCAGGTGGAGCATCTCATTGATCACCCAATTGAATGAATTCACCTTCTTCCTTTGAACCCTATTTTGTCATCCACACCTTTAGTTAGACACATTTCTGATTGATGACTAGCAATCAGTAAAAATCTGCCCCCTAAAAGATTCCTACGGATACAATAAGAATGAGATTCAGTGCCGCGAACAGCATTTTACATTCAACCTGAAGGTCGTTTAACAATTTTTTTATAAATTCAACTCGCTGTATTTGGTTGTACATTGGAGATCGGAACACGATAGAGAAGTGTAGAACATTGAATCTCAATCTTCATACACAGAATTACACATGTCTGGATTTACATAAAAACATATTGAAATGTAAAAAACATAGAGACACCAGATCAGAACACATCAAAAAGTACAACACTGATGATCCATTTGCATTCCGGCAATGATTAGAATTTCACTAATAACTTATCTTCCTCTCCTGATCGGAAACAGAGGAGGCAGAGTGTTCTGTTTCAAACTCTGCGTACATATCGGAACATTAACCATCGGCCTAATTCTGATACTCGCAGATCTCGTCCTCTCCAAACCCTTTTTAACCCTCTTCACATTCTTCCCAACAGTATTCTCCTTCTCCTTACTCATATCTAACGAGCTTGAAGAAGAAGATGAAGACGAAGACGAAGAAGGCGACAATGTCGAACCATTCTTTCTTGATTTCAACCTCAATAGCTCCTTCCATAACACAGTACATTTTGGTGGCCTTGGAGATGGATCATCATCTATAAACCATGTCCTGACTCTACTCTGATCCTCATTGACATTGCAGTAACTGCAACAGCCTTTTCCTCTGATACAATCTCAGTTTGGATTTGAATCTCTTCTGAGCTGTTTAGTTTAAGAGACTTGAGTTTGTCTGAGTGATGTGTTTGCCAGTAGGGCAACAACTTCCCTTCGAAGAAAAGCTCGTCAGCGGTCGGCATATCGCGTTGAGTTTGATTGTCTGATGAAAACTCGAATGTAGGAATGCTTTGTTTTTCATTAGTTCATCTGTTTTGATGGGTGTCAGGTTGATTGAGATGAAGTTGTTGCTGTCTTCGTCGAGGTCGCAGGAGAAGGAGATTCTGGGGCTGGTGATTATGTTGTTACTGTCGGGAAACTTGGAGGCTTGTTGTTGTTGTGGATCCACTTCCATTGACACCATTGTTGTGTACTTTGGCAACTTTTTTTTGGAGAAGAGAGGAAAGGTACATGAAGAGAGGGTTATAGAAAGATAGAGAAGTTTTAGTATGGTGTTGTGGTATAAAGTAATGTAGCCTCTTTTTGTATATCTATGAATTTGGAAAAGTAAAAAGGGGTCAAATATGACCTATCAATGGCAATGTCTTCATTTTGTAATAACATGGTGCTATTGTGCATAAGTTCTTGATTATTCTGTAAATTTTAATGGGGAAAGTATGAAAAATCATGAAATATTATTTATTGTCAAATCTTCTATTAGAAGGTAAAGTTTTAAAGAAAATCATTTTTTATAAAATTTTAGCTATCATATCCTTTTGTACTGAATCATGATAATTATCAGAAAACGATATAGTAAAATGAACTTATTTGATAAGAGTTAAGTTCTAGGAGGACATTAAATATTTGTAAGATGGAAGGACAAAATCTAAGCAGTTGATTTGATTAATCTGACGATTGATATGAAAGTTGAGTTTTGATTAAAATGCGCGGTTGAGTTTGCAAAATACACGAACGGTTGAATTGACGGTTATTTTAGTTCTAATCTCGTCCACTTGATTGATAAAATTCAATGGTTGAGATGATGCTTAACGGTCTTATGAAAATATATATGTCCTTCTTGAACCATTTCCTATTAGATGATTTAAGTTAGGATGACCTAAAAATATAGAATGATTTACTACATTAAAGGTACTTGGGTATAACTAATTCTTTTTTGTCATAAATTTGTATATAAGTAAATTAATACTGATGTAAAAATTTAGAAAAAATCATTGATTATATTTTTGAAATTCGTCTCCTATTTGTCATTTTTGATAGTTCAAATCGTAATTTGTTATTCAAAGAAAGTTCAGATTTCTTTTTGTACTTCCCCTTTTAAAATTCCTATTCCAATGTTTTGAGAAGGAAAAAATGAGGAAGGTAGCTGATGTTTGGTTGTGAAGATTAATTTTTTCTAAAATTAAAATTAATGTGGTTGGTGTTAAGAATTAGTGTACAATAATATGAATTGCTTGTGCTTTAAAAATTTCAATAGTTCTGACAATAAATTGAATAAAAAAGAAGTTCTATATTCAAATTTTGAAGGATTCATTCCGATTTGGTGGTAAAAAACTTCATTGTTCGGCTTCCATTTGTACTTACCTTCCAATTGCAGTAAATCACCATCATAAGATTGATATCCCACGACACCACCCATATATTATAATATTTCATTGAAATCATATTTATAACGATTTTCGTTAGTAATTCATCACATCAAATAACGAAGAGATGGTTAATTATGAACATAAGTGATTATAGAAGTGATGAAGTGAAAAATTATTTTTATATTGGTGATGTAACATAATATTTAAAGTGGTGAATTACTTATATAAGTGGTCTAGTAAAATATTATAATATAAAAGTATGAAATATTACCTCTTTTGTGGATGATTTTCTGCAATTAATATTTTTATTATGCAGAAGTTTAGGTAAAATGTATGAGATTCCAGCACGATAACAACATATATACGGTCAAGTTTGATGTTTTGAAAATTCTGAGCTTTTCCTTAGGATGTGCGTTGATTATAAACTATATCCTTGAATCATGAGTTTGAGAGCCTTAATACTTTATAGGAAAACACATTATGCAGCAAAAGTATACATGTGGTGTTAAGGTTAATCAGGACATGATGGGTTCAGTAGGTTTATTTATATATTCCATGATGTTTTTCTTTACAAAGACATGCTTTGGTGTGATAGTGTTTAGTATCTAGATTACTTGGTATCTTAATTGAGGGCTGGATTAATGAAGCCAAACATGGTCTGGCCAGGACAAACAAATGGGGTTCAGTATGTATGATCAAGAAAGGATACAACAAAGCAAATATTCTTTTAAAAAAGATACAAAATTTGTACAAGGAGTAGCAGTTAGAGCTAGATATTTGTTTTTCGCCTTAAGTTTAAGATTTGTCCAACCCTTGAACAATGTAGGAATATTTTTTTAAATACAAATATTTGGCTGCCATTTATAGTAATTTTAAAATTTTAGAGTTTTCGAAAAAATATAAGTGGCTTGATTTTAGAATTAACCATAATTAGACTGGTGAATAATTTGCAAAACTACGCAATTTTACTTGGCTGCAACCCACTTTTGGTAGCAATATATGAGCATTTATACCATCAAGAACTTGTGATATGTGATCTAAGTGACATTATTACTACAGCTCAGTGCTGATATTTCTAGCTAAAATGAGCTGCTTTATAGACGCCTAAAAAGAAAATTGTTGTTGCATGAAAGTTGGCTGTGGTAAATCAGTTAGAACAGCTTAGGGTTTAGGGTTCTCTTTTGTAGCTTTTTCTCAAAGTCAGTGAACAAGGACATGTGCTATAAGGGCTAAAGTTTCCAGCAGTTGATCATTCAGTATCTTTAGCTCTTGACTGAAAGGTTGTACTTTGCATTTTTACAATTTATAAATGCCATCTACAGCTTGAGTACCAGCAATGTTCAGCCTTCGAGTTCCGACTAGTATCGAGAAATAATTTTCTTCTGGAAAAGAAAAAGGACATGAGTGGATAACCATGGATGTTAAACTATATTCAGAAGACTAAGATGCAATCATATGGCTGAGTGAAAATGATGAACCAGAATCATTAAGAGTGATTTGTTTTATTATTAAAATCAGAGCATATATGTCGAGAGAGAGCACAACATGGGAAGATCGGCAGAGCCATGTGGTCACATTAGTCTCAAGAGGAGCTTCTCTCTTTTAGTCATGCACCATGTGACTGCCAGCCTACAGTTCATATAGTTAAATCCACCGTGCTGCACGGTCAATGAGTTCATTGACCGACAAGGAAACCTCAATCATGGGAGTATTCTAGCTTCATACGTTTAGCTGGCAATAAGATGAATACTATAGGTAGATCTAGTATCTGATTTTGAGAGATGAACCTGTGAATCCAAGATGTCTGGTTTGGCAGTTTATGACAAACATGTGAATCTTGGCTGAAAGAACAAAACATTGTGTTTGTATCATTCCATGAAGTATATAAATAATGATTTTTGGAAAAAATATACTATATTTCGGCAATACAATGTTGATGTAATGTAGATGTAGATAGGGTAGTCGAGTTCCATTTGTTATACTTACATTTAGATGCATACGAAATTAAAAGGAGAAGCGAAAAAAAGAGCTAAACACACACATATATCACTACTTTGTTAGCAATGTGTCACAACTCACATTAGAGACAAATAGTGTTATATATATATGGGTTTTTCAACAACATATTATGGAGGTGGTAAAGTGAAACAATGAGATTATAGAAGTATTTTTTATAAACGCAAAAAAGAAAAGAGAGAATTTATATGAAGTACAATTTACACTTTCCTTTATTCATATTAGAAAATCTTTAGACTATTTCCGCTGTATTTATATTCTGAGATGCATATACCTGCCAACTTGATTTAGATCCTTAATAATTCCTATATCTAATGTGGTACTACTAATTATGATCCTGCATGTTGCGAAGACTATATTCAAATCACCGGGACATTCTTAAGTGCTGCAATTTTATAAACTATTGCATCATCTTGTGCAGTGAAAGTACCAGCTAGCACCTTGTAACGACATGTGTATTTATATGATGTTATACTGTACTTAGTGTGTTATGTTGTTTTCATGTTACTGAGGGACCTTGAGCAGGGATGGGAAGATCAGTGACCCAAACTGATAATGGTGACTGAGCTGGCCTTGGTCACAACAACAGTCAAGTCACTAGCAACCATTTGATGACAAGCTCATGTCCTTCTCAATCTATTTCATTTTTTTCAAGCTTCCATTTTTGAGCTTGGAGTAGAGTGCGATATTTGCAAATCTTATTGTGTCAAAGCATTGCCACAAAAAATAAGGATTTGCACGTTGTTCCGACACGATTCATTCTTGATTGAGCGCAGTGGACGCAAGTTACGTTCCTACTTCCTACATACGATTAATATATAAATATTGAATCTATATCAATACAATCCTTTGAACTAAAATAAATGCAATTTACGCAAACCATTGGTCTAGAAAAAGATAATACTAAGAGGGCATGCCATCTTCAGCCCTTAGGTCCACCCGAGTTGATATTTTTGATACCAAAAGGTAGTTAGTGTGACCACATGAGTGTCTTCATGTACCTCAATAATGTCACGCCTATGTATTATTTTTAGCTAGCTAGGGTATGCTCCATTCCCGGCATGCACCCTTAACTTCACGTCACGGTCATCTTGCTTGCACCAAAAACGATTAATTCACACTCTCCAAATCCATGTTTTCTTCTCTTTTCAATCTTGTTGGAGTGACTCACAGACATTGTACGGGTTTAGATTTAAAGTTACGGATCAGACCGGATTTAAAAGGATAATGCCAGCATATATGGTAACGCTGATAGAGATAATTGAGATTGATGGTGAAGGATCATCATCTGGCGAAGTTATTAGCTGTTGATTGAAACAAATGATCGACATGAAATGCAACACAAAACACTATGCATGCACAGTGGTATGATCAGACAGTACAATAACACCAACATGGCATCAATAATAACTAATCAATCGAGCAGGTACATTATAATGTACAATGATAACAAGATATCATGCACATTATTTGTTAGGTTCAGTCCTCCGATTATTCACAATCCCTTCAACTCAAGATTGGTATTATATTTGTGGGACGAAAGGGTTAGGCATCATCTCAACTGTTCGTGTATTTTGCAAATTTAACTAACTGTTTTAATTAAAAATTAATTAATTATCAATCATAATATAAATCAAAATCAATAGTTGAGATGATGTTATCATGTTTTACAATTTCATTATCCATACGATTAACAACTCCCTTCTTTGAATCTTATTCTTTTTAAAATATAAGAATGAATTTTCGAGTTTTTATTGTTGGAGAATATGAAACCATAAAAGAATCGTACACCCGAAAACAATAACCGTTCTTCGCAACCCATTTAGTAACAGCCATGAGTGGGCTTGTTCATTTCAAAAATCGACAAGCAATTAACAATGGGCCTTTGAAATTCCCCAGCCCAACTTAACTTTTATTGATTCACAATTCAGTCCCACATGTTTTCTATTGACCAAATTTCCCTAATAAACTTTGGATGCAGTCTTGAGTTTCCCAAATCAGGCCAACATAAGTCATACTCCCTCCGTCCCACAAAGTTTGTCCACTTTTTTGATTATTTGTGAGGTATAAAATAATCAAAGTGAACAAACATAGTGGGACGGAGGGAGTATTATTTCTGAAATCGAAACCCCATTTGAGTTTAAAATTTGTTTATGTCAGTTTCGCTTTGAAAGCATTCAGCAATCAAATTGCAAAATCTGAAATCGTGTTTTAACTTAAAATAACTTCATTTCTATTTGACGTAAAACGACATCATAATAAACTTAAGGACTTTTGTTATCGATTGAGTTACAGTCGTTATTTATCTACACAACATCATTCACCCAAACATCACTGCACAAGTCATCATCTTCGACACGCATATTCCGCCACGTGTCTTAGTCATTGTCGTGTTATATTAACAACCTCCTCCTCAAGCGCCGACCTTGGTCAACGCGGCAGCACCAGATCTTTGTACAGCGTTGACCTCCCTCTTCATCCTCTCATCTCCACCGTCCGTTTCCTTCACCCAAATCTCAGGTACCGTTTTCGACAACTGTCCGATCCTCTCCATCACATAATCCGCTTCCTTCATCCTCGCATTCCCAATCTTCAATTACAGACACAAATCAATCAGTCCCAGTTCGTAAAGATTCAATCTTTACTCGATTGGATTCTGATTTCTTAATCTTACCAGAGCCGTGAAGAATCCCATTGCTTTTCCGGCAGCGATGTTCTTCACGTTGTCGTCTAAAAACAGCTGCAACAGTAGAAAGTATAAATTTTGGGATTAGGGTTTGGGTCAAAATCGTATCTTTGACTTTCTTACCGTGCGGGTGGGGTCAAGATCGGCGGCTTCGATGGCGATTTTGAATGCGTCAGGTGAGGGTTTGAGGAGGACTGGAAACTCGTCTGGCGTGATTGACTTGGAGAGATTAGGGTTTAGAGTTTCGAAGCAGATGATCTGTTCAAAGCAGTCTTCAAGGCCTAATCTGTTTAAGACTTTGATTGCGTGGTTCTGGTCGGAGTTTGTGAAAATCTGAACAAGGAAAAATGAGACATTTTTCAATATTTTGGATCGTCTGCAGTTGTGGGAAAATGAATTATTAGGGGAATAGTTCGTTACGATTTTGCGTTGAGGGATTGTGCATAGGATATTTCGAAGATTAGAATCAGGCTTGATTGCGTCATACGGTAATCTTCCATGAACGAATCTGAAATCATTGAATGTAACAATTGTAAGAATCACTTTTGGAAACTTACATTTAACGGAAGGAGAACGGAAATTATGATGATGATATGGTGGAAATGGATTGACCTGTGGTAGTCATCCGCGTCAATGTTGTAGCCTAAAACCTGGAACAAAGAACAATGGAAGAGAAACTTTGAATATTTGTTTTGTTTTGAAGAAATGATTCCAAATTTGGTTTGATGAATACTCACTCTAAGGCCTGCCAAAGAGCTGCCGTAGGTTTTAAAAAGCTCGGCGCGAAGGGTGGGCGCTTTGGCAGGTGCGAAACCGCATCTTTCAATTAGGTAATCTATACATGGATGATATCGTGATCAGTTATATTGATTTTCGTGGAATAATCATACATCATAATTTGATCATCTAATTGATGAAATGAAAATTATTTACCATCTATGTTTTTCCGAAGAGCGGTGGCGATGCCAGCGGTGGAAGGGTACAAGGTATCATCCAGGTCTACAAAAACACAACAAAACAGACAAATTTACGTCAAGTTTTCATTGTTTCTAATTGAATTTTTTTCATCAGGCGGGGAAGAAGGGTATTAATGAATACATACCGAAGAGGAGGCAATCAAACGGGGATGAGGAGGGAGCTGAGAAAGTCATGGCTTACTGGGGATGCTTGAGAAAATGACGATGATGATCAGATGAAGGAAGTTTGATAGAAAGTTGATTTGGCGAGAGGAATATGGTTGAGAAACTCAAGTATTTATATAGAAAATATGGACGGAGATAAAGATTGGGAGATGAGGACAGTTGATGGTGACTCGGATTAATAAACTTCTTTCTGGTTTAATTTATTCGAGTTGGGACCAAGTGTGAAATAGGAATGAGATTAAGATAAACAATCGTGAATCATACGAGTAGATAAAAGGGACACATCAGGTACGCATATCTGTCTTTCCAATCACACACGTTATCTCTACTATATTTAAAATGCAAACCCCTTAATTAACGGTTATTGAAGCCACTTTTAATCTTCCTAAATTACCCTTTAACTAAGTCGAATTAAACAAATCAGTTACTAGAATTGAAAAGGACAATAATGTAAAATTGTTGAAAGAGAAATAAACCGCCTATTCACATTCTCTGTGCAAACCGTTCCCTTCATATCATCAAAACAAACCTAAACTAAGTCGGACATCGCCACTCCGTTTCCAATCCTTTTTTTCATTTTGATTCAATCATCTTCTACGCCAACTATAAATATCTGATTTGATTCCATGTCGAATATTTGATTCTGGCCATTAGTATTTCGCTAAACACGATATCATAACCTTCATTCATTCCTGGTTGTTTCAAAGGTTAGTCTGCAATATGTTTTTATGGAATTTTATTAGTAATTATTTGATTTTTTGTTGTTCTGATCTGTAAGAAACAATTGATTTAGTGTAACAGATTTTTTGCAAATTGAAATTTGATCATTTGTTTTCCTGAAACTGACCTTACATGTTTCAGTGGTGATTTTGAAGATGGACTGAACTATTCGACTAATTTGTAAATTACTAGAGTTTACATGTCAGGAAGGTATTTGGTTTCCGTTTTTCTTAAATTAAATTTTTCGTACCCTCTATATTTGTTAAATATGTTTTTCAGGAACTTTCAAACCGAACCGAGCAGCAAAATGGTGTTATGGTGGATTAGTAATTGACTTACAATTCAGCCGTAGTATGGCTTTAAAGCATAGATCAATTCAGCCGTACTACTCTTTGCAATAAACAGTTGGGACTTAGGTTCTTCATATGATTGAAAGCCAGAGTAATTCTTAGAGTATTTTGGCACTTGATTGAAATTGAAATGACATGGAATAGTATTGAACAAGAAAAATGTGTTTTCTCGATTTGCATTCTGAACTGTATATTGTTGTATAGTCTCTTTAAGAATTTTATTCGTAAAATTAGAAATTTTGAACCAAACTGATGCCTTTTGATTTTATTAGTGTTAACTATTTGTTTACACTTGGCTTTCAATTTAGTTCACCACAAGTTGATTATGGTTTGTGTAATAGCAGTCTGCTATGCCCAAATCAATTTTATAAATACTATATTTTTTGTTCATAAGAGGGTTTTTTAATAAAATTCGGCTATGGTCAAATCAATTTTACAAATATTGCACTTTTTGTTGATGCAATTAAAAATTAACTCATGTTTGAATCATCGACACTAAGGTTCAATTCAAACATTTTGTTTAACTGCATGAAATTTTAATTTGTTGACTAAATATATTTCTTAGACTGAGGTAGGAGGTAGGAGATAGGTGTTTGGGAAAAAGTATAGAATCTGAGGAGAATTTTAATGTAACATGTTTCGCAACACTTATGGAAGGAGTTACAGTTTGACTTTTACAGCACAGGTTAGACTGTGCGCGAGTTCTAGTACATATTTACTACTATAAGATGTTTATGATCAATTATTGGCGCACTATATCTTCATCATATCTTAACGCGCCAAGTCTTAGTTATTAATAATTGTTCAACTTCGGTTGATAATGTTATTCTTTCCGAATGAGACCGTAAATTAGATTTCAAATTTCAAGAGTACGTAATTAGTTGAACTAATGAATTTCAACAATATATATTGGTTTTTACTGTAGTTCATTATGAAACTAACGATCTGTTTATGTTGAAGTTTACTGGGTCGTGTAGATATTGAGGAATGTTCACTTGCAGTAATCTCACAGCGGTATAAGGACCGGAGGAAGCTTGCAAGAGAACCATTGATCAACCTTTTGGCACCCCATGAATATATGTTACATAGCTGTTAGGTGTTAAATAAAAACTAAAGTTCTAACCGTTACCGTAAAGTTCATGTAATTTGGTTTTTGTGTTGATATGACCTGGTTGTAACTATTTGAGGTATTTGAGGGATTAATTTTTAGGAGAATAATTAAATTTTTATGAGACTGAAGGATAATATCACAACCGTTAATTTCTATTCATTACGACCGTTGAATTCTATTTATTATTATCGTTGATTTCTATTCATCTAACAATTGATATTTATAACAGTCAATCTCAATCATCCGTGTTTTTTTTGTAAATTTAATAGTCATATTAACTTAAAAATTAACTTAATCTCAATCGTCTTTTATAAATATTTATAATCCTTTCTAATCCTACCCCATTTGAATAATATGGCCATTTCTCATCGCAAGTTCTCAACTTGGTATAAAATCAAAGACTAAAAAAATTCCCATTAAGGTTCTGATAAGTTATCAGGTAAGTATTTGTCAATATCTTAACATTTGAGTTTGAATAGAAAATTGTGGGAAAGCTACAAGTAATAGGGGCACCACAGAGAAGAATATCACTCGAGCTCTATTATATTATTTTAAAACAAGTTACTGCAGATCGATCAGTATTCCGTAAATGAGAGTTGATGCGTTATCAAGCTCCTTTATCATGATCAGACATCGGCCAGTAGGTCATTGCAGTAGGTTTGAGACTCAGCATCCGCGCGAGACAAGGCATCCAGAGGTGTCACAGATATCTGTAATCAAAGTAGGAACAACTTCAGTACTGTTGGATATCTTATCCATAGTAACACTAGTGATATATGATAAGAGAGGTTACACACGTATCCTTCCTGCAGAGCCTGAAAATCATCATCTTCCCCGACAGGTGCTTCAACGATCTGCCATGTATTAAATATGAAAAGTTGCGTGGGGGAAGATAAGCAAGATGAAATGGTGACTACTGACTAGATTCCTAGTCATTCTGATTTACATTTTAATTCTGAAGGGAAATATGTTCAAGCCTATTATATAAAGAAAAAGATAGCACAATATTATCTATTGAAAAAGTTGAAGATGAGAAGGTATGTTAAAGAACGTACGTGTCTTTTGAACAAGAGTTGCTCTTTTTCATTACACTTGTCAGAGGATGATGACAAATTAGAGTCCATTGTCATGTTTTGCCTCAGTGATATTCCTTCATCCTTATCCGATGCAACTTGTTGCCATCCCAATTTATATTGACTTCTTCCCTGCTTCGTTAGCTTGAACCCCTGAGTAATCATCAGACCACGATAAAGCAACAGATAACACTTCTTATGCCCCAATAAAGGCACATTGAAATACAAGATTTGGGCATTTTAGTTGTATGGAATTATTTTAGTTCGGCTACATTGTGAGCATTCATATAATTTTATAGGTGATACGAATGAATACGAAGATTTGTAATGAAATACCTTATTTCCAAGAACATTTGTAGGTACATTAATACTGAGAAAAAATCTCAGAGAGTAGGTTTGATTCTTTATCTTATCAAGAATTGTGTTGATCATCGGCAAACAAGCCTCAGCAGCCAGAGTGAAGTCAGAATCCTTGCTTTTACCGCCAAACCTGAGAGTAACCAGGAATTACAGGAAAATCAAGAGCATCACAAGAGAAATTGCACATCTGACAACACACTGAGTTTTTAATTCTATAACAAAATAGTTGATATCAGATTGAGGGGAAAACTGTTTTGACAAATAAGATAAAGAGATTGCAGGACGCCTTGAAAACACAGGAGTGTATAAGAAACTGTTTGCACATCTGACAACACACGGAGTGAACATAACTGATGCAGTTAGACATGCCATACCAGTCAAAGTCATAAGATAAAGAGATTGCAGGGACGCCTTGAAAAAATGCTTCACGGGCACCAGCCACAGTCCCTGAATTGACACTGAACAACCATGAATGTATAAGAAACTAACAAAAGGAGTAAGAACACATACATCAGATAACTATTATGCATGGATTTAGTCAGTATTCTACTCGAATAGCAATTGATGTTTCTGGTAAAATACTTGGGATCCGATGCCACTTAGGCCACTACTACACTAGCAAATGCACCAATCTTCTTAGAAGTGATTACATACAATGCCAGTCAGGGTTTCATCTTCCTTCCATTGGTTACCAATAAATGTAAAATTCTCATCCAATATACTTCATTTGTTTATCTTTTCATCTTTTACGTACGCATTATTGATTAATGTTTATAATCGACTACCAGAATATACAGCAAGAAATACAAATAGAACCAAATATTCACTAACATGTGGTATCCGATGTTGCTGCCAGAGTTCACTCCACTTATCACCTCCACACAAAAAAGACATCAGCGTTTGACAAGACGCATAGCCCGGAAATTCAATGTTACATACATAAGTCTATGATTTAAAAGTTAAAAGAAAATCATCTAAGATTTAAATGTTAACGCATACTAAAGTTATCCAGGCTAACGGTGAACAAGCAGACAAATCATTTTATTTACAAATGGTAACAAGCAGACCTTGTGCTGAGACAACTGGGTTTGGGTAGTTTCTGGTAAATGTTGCCCTTTATCACTAAATAGCTACAAGTAGAAGGCTCTACTCACTCAACCATAAGCCATAACTAGCTAGCAGTGCCCAGCCGCTCCAGAACCTGGCAAGCTAGCTCAACCCAACCTCATTTCTTTGAGAATATAAGGCACTTTTATTATGTTTAAAAATTATCGGTAATTATCAGTATAATTAGTTACGTGAATTGTATAATATTTTCCCTTCAATTTATATGATAATCCATTATCCATGTTGATATCAAATGAATGCTGCATTTTTCAATGAATTTTCAAGAGTTAAGCATACCAGATCAGGAAGATCAGGGAAAAGAAGCTTGGAAAGTCCCAAAGATGCGCAATCAGCAGGGCTTCCTGCAACACAACCAACATTTGCTTCAAGCCTTCAACCACTAATAATAAAATCAAATTCAAGTAACATCAAGTAAACTGTGAACACCAAACAAATCTCCACACAACATTTATCTTAGCGAAAAAACAGTAAACACACCAGACACGGAAAACGCAGTTGCGCCTTCAATTTCAATCCTCTTCGCTGACAGCGGTTGCGGCCAAGTGATTCTGTGACTGGCAGCCGACTGTTCCCTGCAACAAAAACAAACAATCAAAATCAAAATCCAGTAAAAAATAAACGGAAAGTGCAAAACAAACAAACAGACTTACGAAGCAGGAGCGCAGACGAGGATCCTGCGGCGATTAGATGACGAAGCTAGAGTCCGTACGAGCGCGTGGAGTCCAGGAGCGTTGATGCCGTCATCGTTGGTGATCAAAATGGTTTGCGGATTCATCGCGAGTCCCTCCATTTCTCGAATCGGACTAATCACTAAGACTCGATCGAATCACAAACCTTCCAAACCCTAAGCCGATCCTCTCTCTCGATTGCTTGGTAATGATGAATTTATGATACAAAGACGGAGGGACCGCCGGCCGGGTTTTTTATTATTTATTAATTATTTATTTTACGCACACTTAAAACAATGAGTCCAGCTCAACTAAACTAGGAGCATTTGTTTATGTTACTCGTATTATTGTTTGAATTAAGATTTGCAGTTATAGGTTTTGTTGTGTGATTGGCTTGAAATGTGACTGATTCAGTTTTTATGCCATTGTCATTGGTGTAGTTTGACAACTTGTATGCATGCCGACACTCACGCCCAGATGGTCAGATGAGGGCTGCTGATGTGATGATTGCTGGGAAGGTTTCTGTAGTGTTTGGATATGGAGCTGTGGGAAAGGGTAGCTTGTGCTGCAGCGTTGAAGCAAACTGGTGCGCGGGTGATTGTTACTGAAATTGATCCGATCTGTGTGCTCTTTTAGGCAATTAACTATGGAGGGACTCCAAGTTTTGACTCTTGAGGATGTTGTGTCTGATGCGGATATATTTGTGACTACTACTGGAAACAAGGACATTATTATGGTTAGTGACATGAGGAAGATGAAGAACAATGGTATTGTATGCAACAACGGTCACTTTGACAATGAGATCGACATGCTTGGTCTGGAGACTTACCATGGAGTCAGCGCATCACTATTAAGAGACAAACTGACAGTTGGGTTGAGCTACTAGTCATCCCAATTCCCAGCTTTGTCATGTCCTTCTCATTCACCAACAAAGTCATAGCTCAGTTGGAGCTCAGGAAAGAGAGGACCTCGGGAAAGTATGAGAAGAAGGTTTATGTTCTGTCCAAGCATCTTGTATTATGTGTATCCATCTATTTTGTTGGACTTATGAACTCCTCTTGCATCCGTCGTTGTATTTTTTCAATGCACCACGTCGTTGCATTTTTCAATGCACCACGTCATTGCACTCGTCATGTGCACAATACGTGCAGAACATGTACAACTCACGTGTCTCATTAATGAATTGAAACAATCTGGTGCATTAAAAATACAATCAACAAATGTAGGAGGAGTTCATAAATCCACCAGAATAGATAGATCTATACGATACAATTTCTATATATTTATGATTTTATCGGCTACTCTAACTGATTTTAATAGTCACCCGATTTCGCTTCTCTTTATGAGTCTCCAAGTGTTTAAAGCTTAAGCTCCTAATTTCCAACACGTTCGATAACCCATCAGCTGATGTATTGCAGCCAATCAGACAGTTTTGAAGGCAACTCTTAAGTGACAAACAATTATAAACAGGTATTTTCAAAACTTAACTTGTAGGAGAACGGATTCTGTAATATAACTATGGGTTAAGTTTTAGAGGGACGCTATATATTTGTGAGACGAAAAGACAAAATCTCAACCGTTGATTTGATTAATCTGATGGTTGAGATTAAATTTATTTTTAATTAAATTGGACGGTTGGATTTGCAAAAAACACGTGGCGGTTGGATTTTACGGTTATTTTGAGTTTAAATTTCATCCGTTAGATTATTAGTAATCAACGGTTAAGATTGTGTCTCACGGTCTCACATAAACATATACGTCCTTCTTGAACTCTTCCCTATAACTATACAAGATAAAAATAATCTAAATCATTCAATTCAAATATTTGAACGGTTAAGATTTAGTGGTAGAATGTAAATAAGGAAATTAATTTCATCATTAAAAATAATAATAAAATACTTAAAAAGATAAATTAGTCAGAAATCCAAAAGTAATGGAGCGGTTCCTTAAATCAAGGAACAAACGATTTAATTTTTAAAATAAGATTCGAATTCACGACACGTAAAGTGAGATGCTTATGTTCCATATCTAAGACGTAGAGAACCGTCGTTAATTTTTGACTCGGCACCACTTTGTTTCAGTTGAAGCAAAATGAGTTGAATTTAATTTAGCAAAAATATGTGTCAAATAGTTGAAAAATTGCATAATCATTAAAATGTGTGAACGCTTCATGAACCAAACACTATAATATCATAAACCAAACAATATTATATCATAAACCAAATAATATTATAAACACTATTATATCATGAACCAAATATTGTTTTATCATGAACCAAACACTATAATATATAAACCGAACAATATTATATCATTAACCAAACATTATTATATCACGAATCAAACACTATTATATCATGAACCAAACACTATTTTATCATGAACTAAACTCTATTATATCATTAATAAAACAATATTATATCATGAACCAAACATTATTATATCTTGAATCAAACATTATTATATCATGAACCAAATAATCGTCAGTGCAGAAAATTAAATTTGAGTACAAGTTAAATGAATTACTACCTATCTCAAAACCCTATTTGGCTTGGAAGCTTCCAAAATATAACTAAAATTTTGGAAAGAAATCTAATAACTCAATTAATGAAAATAACAATCAGTTACTAAATATTGAGGAGTGCATAATTCTGGTATAATTAAAAATATTTTTTGATTTAAATTATAAATGCACCATTTTCTTATTTCAAATTCTACTTAACTTCGTAAATGAGTCTTTAATCATATATTCAAGTCTACCTGATTGGAAACAAAAATTACATTTAAAACATTTTTCCAATGCACATTTATAATTTTAATGAGGCTCTAAGCGATAAAATGCAAACACATATCTTATCACTCCAAATAAATATTACACGTTTGTTACTTTTAATGAACAATAACTATCTTGTTTCACGTGCTAATTTTAAGTTTCATTTTTTAATATATTAAATACGAATTATGCACTATAAATACTCTCGAAAATAAGCAAAATCTAAATAAAATTTACATAATGAAAATTAAACATAATATCGTCTCTATTGTCTTTTTTCTACTTACATTATTTACATGGTTTGTCGAATGTGACATCGATATCAAGATCACTAACACTTTTACCGAGCTTCAATTCATCAGAGTTGTTTGTAAAGATTTATATGACTACAATAAAACTATAGTTTCAGGTAAAATATTGTTTAATGAATCTTTAAAATTTAGGTGTAGAGAACACTTTTTTCGTAAGGCGAAATGCAAATGTAAAGTGACGATTCAATATTTAGTCGATTCCCGTGAATTTATTGTTTATGATCGTCAAAGAGATTATAAGGTATGCAAGGATAAATGTCATTGGTTATTATCATATTATTACCTGTATTTGAAGAATAAGTTCCCTACGAAGCATTCCAGTGATCCTTATTTAAGGTATGAATGGGGAGAAGAATGGAGATTTGGCATTGAAGGCATATCTTAATATTGTTTTTATGTATCATTGTTAATAAGATTTAAAAAAGCTGTCAAGAGCATTCCATGAAATTTATATATAGTATTTATTTATTTTGAAATGGATGTTTCGTGCAAATAGCTAACTCAATCGCTTCCTTCCTTTCTGACAAACTGAATTAAGAAAATAAATTATAATTATAATTTTGTCAATAAGCAAATGAACGAGATTATTATTGTCACATTATTATTATGTAGGTTAATAGTAAATTATTGAGGATCATATAAAAAATTTGGTTTTAATACTTTTTGATATGTTTTAGTAAAAAAATCAAGATTTCTAGATAAGGAAGGGTATGTTTCACATGCCTTATGTTTCTTTACAAATTACTCATTTAGTTTGCAAACTGTGGTATTGTGTTGAAATATAATTGAGATGGAAATAGAAATATGGTAAATTTCTTATTTCATTTTCAAATGTATTTGCATGGAATTAATTACACAGCGCACGCGGCGATACGAGGTTATAGAAATCGATTTTTGAAATGGGCATTTCGTGGAAACCACGAACTCGATCACGTCCTTCCTTTTGTAAATCGAATTAAGACAACAAATTTCAATTTCAATTTTGTCATTTTATTCATAAATTATTGAGAATTAGGCTGGGAAAGGGAAAAAAGGGATTATTGTTTAGTGATGATTCATTTTTGCTTAAGAAAAAGGCATTTAAAATCTATGATTTTTAGGGAAACATAGAGAAATATTCCTGGACTACGGATGCAAACCTAGCTAAACTTTTACAGTATTAATTATGGTTCATCCATCTATCTTTCTTTGAGCATTGTTTCCAGCTGCAGATTCTTGCATTACATGAAGTTTACTGATTATTCTAGGGAAAATTTAAAAATTATTAGGTTTGAGTTATGTTATTTTGTTTTTTCAACTTTCAGTTTTGAGTTTCAAAAATGTCACATTTTTAAGACCCCGCGATTTTAAACCGCAGCCGCTGGATCCTATAAAAAAATAATTACATGGCATTTTAATTCTACGTGGAATGACACATTATATTTTAAACCGCAGCCGCTGGATTCAAAATGACGCATTATATTTTTATGAGATATCGTTGTTTGAAACCGTGAGAACATATGATAACATACTACAACATGTAATTTAAAGAATATTGTATATTAATTATATATCAAAAAATTAAAATGACTAAATTTTTAATAAAATATTCCATAGATGTATAGTATGCAATAGTCAAACTGACTAAATTGGAATACATATATAATATGTATGTAATGAATATAGAATATAAAATTATGTTGGAATATAGAATTATAATGTAAATTGATGACTAAAATGGAATGTGGAATCAATACTGAATATGTCAAAATAATTGCTTAATTACAAAAATGAAAAGTAGTGGCTTGTTTCACATATAAAGGCTTAGCATCTGATTGATCTATGATATAAACAAACCCATTGTGGTTACTGTTTTTTACTGATGTCAGATATCAATTTCTTAATTATGCCTTAGTGATCCTTAATTGATGTACCACTCACTCAATGCTTACATCCATGTAGAATCTCGAGTCATTCAACATCTGGATTTCTAATTGGAATTGCTCATATCCCTCCAATAGCTTTAGACACAAGATGTTTCCATTTTCTACACAAACTGGTGTTTCTTCAATTCGCATAGGCCATATCTCCAACAGTTTATATGAGTTGCATAGATCATACTGCTTAAAAAGATGATCCAAAGATAATGACTCTTAAACAAAACCGATCAGAAATAATTAACATTACTATTTCTTTTTAATTTTTACACTATAAGTTTAGAATCTAGGGTTAAATGCAAAAACACGTTAGGACTTTCACCCTATTTCATTTAGATGGTCGTACTATTTCAGTTTTCATATAAAGATCCGGACTACTTCATTTTCGATTTAATGTTCGGGCTATCTTAACTTTAAATTAAATCTATCAGTATTAGAATTTAATATTTTTTTGTCAATTTAAAACTATTTTCTTAACTTTATTTTATTATTCCATCACATTTAAAAGAATTTATTCCGCTACATAATTCATGATATTTTGTCATGTACTTATTTAATTCTAACAATATTATTTCAATTAAGATACTGGAAGTTAGTGTTATTATATAATAAAATAATCAATTTATGTCAAATGATCCAACAATTTATGTCGACAAATTAAAATATCTTTTTAAGACTAAACCAAGTTTATGTCACCATTTTTAATGTAAGTCACATGTTTCATACGTTTTAGAATTTACAAACTCGTTTATTATATTAGTACAAAGAAAACTCCTATAAAATTTACTATTTTTATTGATAATAGATTACCATCTTACTATAATAATTAGGTTTTATTCATTAATGACATATTGAGCCAATCAGATGCTCAAAATCCGCGAACTAATTCCCAACATTGCAATTGAAAATTACACAAGTGCCCCTCCCTTCACGTACTCAGTAAACGCCAAAGCAACCAATCCCAACATCGCAAATCTCCCATTCCACATCTCAGCATCTGACGTCATCAATCCATCACTCTTTGACTGAACGCTGACTCCTTTAAACAAAGGAATTAAAGAAGCAATCGACAACAGAACACTCGATGCAACAAACAACTGCACTCCACCATTCGAGATTTGAGAGAACACGTCTTGTCCACTAGCTAATTCTACACCAATGGCCGACACGAATCCCAACATTGCTAAACGGCCGTTGATACGTTCTGGTGCTGGCCCACCGAATGCTAAGATGTCTGAGAATTTTGTGCTGACTTTGGGTCTTGATGAGCTTGAGGGGAGAGGTGTGGTGGTCGGAGTGGCGGAAGGTGTAGTTGTATCCTTTGGTTTGTCCTGTTACAAAAATAATATTTAGTAAAAATATGTTCTTTACATTAAAGAGGATCAAATATAAAGTGACAGTTTCTATATAAAATACGTATCCGAATTGATTGTCAATTGCTGCGCACAATACCTCGATTGTGCACTTTACGGACATACGACGAGGGGCACATCTAGGGAGGGTAGGAAGTGCTGGTCTGGCGGAGAAGTGGGCAACTGGGGATGAGAAGAAGGATTGCATTGTAGCTGAGGCTGCCATTTTTGATACTAACTTGAGTGGTGAGTAAAATTTGATTAATGAACTGAGAAGTGTTGTAGCTGGGGTTTCGAGAGTTGATGAGTGAATAATGATGGAGGAAGAGAGTGGTATTTATAGAGAGCATGGTGGGAGTGGGGTGTGGTGGATGGTTGAGTTCCACGTTGAGTGTTTTCGAAAATGAGAAAATGTTAAGGGGTCAAGTGGGGACTTTAGTTTGTTGTCTGGCTTGTGAGGATGGT
The DNA here is from genome assembly GCA_006409495.1 of Sedum album. Taxonomy (NCBI): domain Eukaryota; kingdom Viridiplantae; phylum Streptophyta; class Magnoliopsida; order Saxifragales; family Crassulaceae; genus Sedum; species Sedum album. The sequence continues at coordinate 149,148 of QZGG01000286.1, forward strand.
AGGACGACGTGGGTGTGGAATGAGCCAGCAGAGGCTTGAAGGTTGTATGTAGTTGAGATGGTGTTGGAAATAATCAATTTATGTCAAACGATCCAACAATTTACGTCTACAAATTAAAATATCTTTTTAAGACTAAACCAAAATTATGTAACTTTTTTTTGATAAAAGAGGGCAACAACTCAAGGAGTACAATAATAATACTTAAAAAGCTAAATAAAATGTAGTCCGACTTGAAATAACAGAAAGATATGAAAATAACGAAAAGAGTTAAACTGAATCATTTGCCTCGCTCAGCAATACGCTATAATCGAATTAACCGATACTGAACAATACAAAATGAGACATAAAACGTGAGGATTACAAGATAGAAACGTGGATGAAACTGTTGGAAGCAGACAGCCAAGCAAACACCTGCGTTGATGCATGTAAACAAGCTGTGTGGATGCATGTAAACAAGCTGCATGGGATATGAAGCAAACAAGAAGGAGCGCGGCAGTAAGCAAGTAGTTGCTTGGAAGGGGGAGACTACCATATCCACTCATCAGCCACGCACGGCGGCGAAGGAAGCACGTCTCACCAGCCACAAACGACGACGGAATAACTCATCATAAACGGACATGATATTCCAAAGTTCCCTCATGAAGAGGGGGAGTTTTCAAAAATTCTCTCAGCTTAGAAAGCTAGAGAGAAAAAGAAAAAAACTCTGCGTATTCTAAGAGCATCCCTTACCATAGTCAAAAAATCTTACCATCCTTTTCTCTCATCTATTTTATCTCTCATCTTTTCATATTTTCTCATCAGTCATGGTTTTTTCACCATATTTACCACCATCATGATTAATAAATTTTTTACCATGCATCTTTCTCATACATCACAAATATAATTAAATAATAATTAATTATTCACATTCTTATTTATATTTAATTCATAATCATTAATAAAATACTTGTAATTAAAATATTTAATAAAAAAATTACAAATTCATATTAGGAGTCTATTCCTGCGTATCATAGTCATATATTATCAAATGAGTTCCACTAAATTTTATTTAAGCGAAATATGAGTTGCTTTAAATCGATCGGGCATTCAGTAACAAATTCGAATGATGCTTTTTAATTCTTGTTGACGTTTCTTCACTCTCCTTGCCTTGTGGTCGATCTTTAACGAATTATGTAGGATCAGCATATGAAGTCGTCCTCTACTATCACAGACATTTTTTAGTTTTGAAATTTTTATAAAAGTAGAGTTCTGGATTCCTATTTATAGACAATAAAAAATTAAATAATAATATTTAATTTTGTAATTAAATTATCGTATATATTTTTAAATATAATTCAATTAAAATTTAATTTTCAGTAAAATTATTGACAAATATTGAGTTTTAATTCGAGAATTATATTGGACATGAGTCAAAGCTAACGGTAAACTCTCAAATTTCTCTCATGGGAAGGTTTTTTTAAGTTTATTATCGGATGATTCAAATAATGGTAAAAAACCATGCAAAAATTATGATGGGAATGCATATTTTTTTTACCATCACAGATTTTATGGTGCAAAATAATATAGTGATGCTCTAACAAAGAAAAATAGAGAAAAATCTTTCCAGATTTATGTAATTTTTAATGTAAGTCATATGGAGTTGTATTCTAGAAAGACATATAAATTTAGTGAGACATAAGGACGTAATTTTGGTTGTTGATTCGATTAATTTGACGGTTGAGATTAAAGTTGGTTTTTAATTAATTGAATGATTGGATTTTGCAAAAAATACGGGCGGTTGGTGATTGACGATTACCAATATCAACCGTTGAATTGATAAAAATCAACGGCTGAGATCCATCCTTTTATCGACGCATGTCCTCCTAGAAATCATTCACAGTCATATATTGTATACGATTTTAGAATTAAAAAATTAACTATTTTTTTCGAAAATAGATTAATATTTTACTATAATAATTAGGTTTTATTCATTAATGACATATTGAGCCAATCAGATGCTCAAAATTGCGAACTAATTCCCAACATTGCAATTGAAAATTACACAAGTGCCCCTCCCTTCACGTACTCAGTAAACACCAAAGCAACCAATCCCAACATCGCAAATCTCCCATTCCACAACTCAGCATCTGACGTCATCAATCCATCACTCTTTGACTGAACGCTGACTCCTTTAAACAAAGGAATTAAAGAAGCAATCGACAACAGAACACTCGATGCAACAAACAACTGCACTCCACCATTCGAGATTTGAGAGAACACGTCTTGTCCACTAGCTAATTCTACACCAATGGCCGACACGAATCCCAACATTGCTAAACGGCCGTTGATACGTTCTGGTGCTGGCCCACCGAATGCTAAGATGTCTGAGAATTTTGTGCTGACTTTGGGTCTTGATGAGCTTGAGGGGAGAGGTGTGGTGGTCGGAGTGGCGGAAGGTGTAGTTGTATCCTTTGGTTTGTCCTGTTACAAAAATAATATTTAGTAAAAATATGTTCTTTACATTAAAGAGGATCAAATATAAAGTGACAGTTTCTATATAAAATACGTATCCGAATTGATTGTCAATTGCTGCGCACAATACCTCGATTGTGCACTTTACGGACATACGACGAGGGGCACATCTAGGGAGGGTAGGAAGTGCTGGTCTGGCGGAGAAGTGGGCAACTGGGGATGAGAAGAAGGATTGCATTGTAGCTGAGGCTGCCATTTTTGATACTAACTTGAGTGGTGAGTAAAATTTGATTAATGAACTGAGAAGTGTTGTAGCTGGGGTTTCGAGAGTTGATGAGTGAATAATGATGGAGGAAGAGAGTGGTATTTATAGAGAGCATGGTGGGAGTGGGGTGTGGTGGATGGTTGAGTTCCACGTTGAGTGTTTTCGAAAATGAGAAAATGTTAAGGGGTCAAGTGGGGACTTTAGTTTGTTGTCTGGCTTGTGAGGATGGTAGGACGACGTGGGTGTGGAATGAGCCAGCAGAGGCTTGAAGGTTGTATGTAGTTGAGATGGTGTTGGAAATAATCAATTTATGTCAAACGATCCAACAATTTACGTCTACAAATTAAAATATCTTTTTAAGACTAAACCAAAATTATGTAACTTTTTTTTGATAAAAGAGGGCAACAACTCAAGGAGTACAATAATAATACTTAAAAAGCTAAATAAAATGTAGTCCGACTTGAAATAACAGAAAGATATGAAAATAACGAAAAGAGTTAAACTGAATCATTTGCCTCGCTCAGCAATACGCTATAATCGAATTAACCGATACTGAACAATACAAAATGAGACATAAAACGTGAGGATTACAAGATAGAAACGTGGATGAAACTGTTGGAAGCAGACAGCCAAGCAAACACCTGCGTTGATGCATGTAAACAAGCTGTGTGGATGCATGTAAACAAGCTGCATGGGATATGAAGCAAACAAGAAGGAGCGCGGCAGTAAGCAAGTAGTTGCTTGGAAGGGGGAGACTACCATATCCACTCATCAGCCACGCACGGCGGCGAAGGAAGCACGTCTCACCAGCCACAAACGACGACGGAATAACTCATCATAAACGGACATGATATTCCAAAGTTCCCTCATGAAGAGGGGGAGTTTTCAAAAATTCTCTCAGCTTAGAAAGCTAGAGAGAAAAAGAAAAAAACTCTGCGTATTCTAAGAGCATCCCTCAGCATAGTCAAAATCTCCGTAGTCTAAGAGCATCCCTTACCATTGTCAAAAAATCTTACCATCCTTTTCTCTCATCTATTTTATCTCTCATCTTTTCATATTTTCTCATCAGTCATGGTTTTTTCACCATATTTACCACCATCATGATTAATAATTTTTTTACCATGCATCTTTCTCATACATCACAAATATAATTAAATAATAATTAATTATTCACATTCTTATTTATATTTAATTCATAATCATTAATAAAATACTTGTAATTAAAATATTTAATAAAAAAATTACAAATTCATATTAGGAGTCTATTCCTGCGTATCATAGTCATATATTATCAAATGAGTTCCACTAAATTTTATTTAAGCGAAATATGAGTTGCTTTATTCTATGGTGCACCCCTTCTAGCTAAATATTTAGTTAAATCGATCGGGCATTCAGTAACAAATTCGAATGATGCTTTTTCATTTTTGTTGACGTGTCTTCGCTCTCCCTGCCTTGTGGTCGATCTTTAACGAATTATGTAGGATCAGCATATGAAGTATATGATTCTCGTTCGTCCTCTACTATCACAGACATTTTTTAGTTTTGAAATTTTTATAAAAGTAGAGTTATGGATTCCTATTTATAGACAATAAAAAACTAAATAATTAGATTTAATTTTTTTATTAAATTATCGTATATATTTTAAATATAATTCAATTTAAATTAAATTATCAGTAAAATTATTGACAAATATTGAGTTTTGATTCGAGAATTACATTGGATATGAGTCTCAAAGCTCATGGTAAACTCTCAAATTTTTCTCATGGGAAGCTTTTTTTAAGTTTATTATCGGATGGTTCAAATAATGGTAAAAAACCATGCAAAAATCATGGTGGGAATCCATATTTTTTTACCATCACAGATTTTATGGTGCAAAATAATATAATGATGCTCAAACAAAGAAAAATAGAGAAAAATCTTTCCAGATTTATGTAATTCTTAATGTAAGTCATATGTAGTTAGATTCTAGAAAAACATATAAATTTAGTGAGATATAAGGACGTAATTTTGGACGTTGATCTGATTAATTTGACGGTTGAGATTAAAGTTTGTTTTTAATTAATTTGATTAATACGAGCGGTTGGTGATTGACGGTTACCAATATCAACCGTTGGATTGATAAAAATCAACGGCTGAGATCATGTCCTTCTGTCATATTAAAAGACGCATGTCCTCCTAGAAACCATTCACAGTCATATGTTGTATACGATTTTAGAATTTAAAAATTAACTATTTTTTTCGAAAATAGATTAATATTTTACTATAATAATTAGGTTTTATTCATTAATGACATATTGAGCCAATTAGATGCTCAAAAATCCGCAAACTAATTCCCAACATCGCAATTGAAAATTACACAAGTGCCCCTCCCTTCACGTACTCAGTAAACGCCAAAGCAACCAATCCCAACATCGCAAATCTCCCATTCCACAACTCAGCATCTGACGTCATCAATCCATCACTCTTTGACTGAACGCTGACTCCTTTAAACAAAGGAATTAAAGAAGCAATCGACAACAGAACACTCGATGCAACAAACAACTGCACTCCACCATTCGAGATTTGAGAGAACACGTCTTGTCCACTAGCTAATTCTACACCAATGGCCGACACGAATCCCAACATTGCTAAACGGCCGTTGATACGTTCTGGTGCTGGCCCACCGAATGCTAAGATGTCTGAGAATTTTGTGCTGACTTTGGGTCTTGATGAGCTTGAGGGGAGAGGTGTGGTGGTCGGAGTGGCGGAAGGTGTAGTTGTATCCTTTGGTTTGTCCTGTTACAAAAATAATATTTAGTAAAAATATGTTCTTTACATTAAAAAGGATCAAATATAAAGTGACAGTTTCTATATAAAATACGTATCCGAATTGATTGTCAATTGCTGCGCACAATACCTCGATTCTGCACTTTACAGACATACGACGAGGGGCGCATCTAGGGAGGGTAGGAAGTGCGGGTCTGGCGGAGAAGTTGGCAACTGGGGATGAGAAGAAGGATTGCATTGTAGCTGAGGCTGCCATTTTTGATACTAACTTGAGTGGTGAGTAAACTTTGATTAATGAACTGAGAAGTGTTTAGCTGGGGTTTCGAGAGTTGATGAGTGAATAATGATGGAGGAAGAGAGTGGTATTTATAGAGAGGATGGTGGGAGTGGGGTGTGGTGGATGGTTGAGTTCCACGTTGAGTGTTTTCGAAAATGAGAAAATGTTAAGGGGTCAAGTGGGGACTTTAGTTTGTTGTCTGGCTTGTGAGGATGGTAGGACGACGTGGGTGTGGAATGGGCCAGAAGAGGCTTGAAGGTTGTACGTAGTTGAGATGGTGTTGGAAATAATCAATTTATGTCAAGCGATCCAACAATTTACGTCGACAAATTAAAATATCTTTTTTAAGACTAAACCAAAATTATATACTTTTTTTTTATAAAAGAGGGCAACAACCCAGGGAGTACAATAAGAATACTTAAAAAACTAAATAAAATTTAGTCTGACTTGAAATAACAGAAAGATATGAAAATAACGAAAAGAGTTAAACTGAATCATTTGCCTCGCTCAGCAATACGCTATAATCAAAATAACCGATACTGAACTAAACAAAATGAGACATAAAACGTGAGGATTACAAGATAGAAATGTGGATGAAACTGTTGGAAGCAGACAGCCAAGCAAACACGTGCGTGGATGCATGTAAACAAGCTGTGTGGGTGCATGTAAACAAGCTGTGTGGATGCATGTAAACAAGCTGCATGGAATATGAAGCAAGAAAGAAGGTGCTGTTGAAAAAAAATAAATCTCACAACACTCTTGTTTTCTCACGAAGAAAACAAAACAACTTCAAAGAATAAGGATCTTACAAAACAAACTTTCAAGGACGAAGAAAACTCACAAAATATTTTTTCTCTCAAAGAATGATTTGTATTTTGCTTGATATGAATTACATGTGGTGGTCACCTATTTATACTAAAACTAATAACTAAAATAAGTACAAATAAATTCTCCATGTGGTAAAACCAATATGTATGATTTTTCTAAAAACCATGCAAATTAATTCACCTTGATTTCAAAAATATTCCAAGAATGGACAAGTCTCCTTTCTTTGGTCATCTTCTCCAATTTATGATCTTCATAAATCTAGGAGTCTTCATGTGTAATAATGATGGTCTTCTCCTTGAATTTCTATTCTTAGTTTTCTCCCAATTCATCATGTGTTTCTTATTTTATTTGACTCCAAAATTTGAATTCTTTCATGTGTTATTTGTGATCTTGACACTTAATTATTCTGTACTCCATTGTATTTGATCAAGTTTATTTTTCAACACACCCCCTTAAACTTGATCTCTTTACTCCAAGTAAACTCCTTAGTCTTGCAAAACTTTCACTCGCCAATGGTTTGGTGAAAATATCAGCAACTTGATCTTGTGACTTCACATAGTCAACTTGTACATCCTTTATTGCACCACACTCTCGTATATAGTGATAACGAACGTCAATGTGTTTGCTTCGATCATGGAACACTGGATTCTTTGCTAAGGCAATTGCTGACTTATTGTCTACACATATCTTTGTCGGTTCTTCTTGTATCACTCTCCAATCTCCTTTAAAAGATTTCTTAGCCAAATTGTGTGACAAACACATGAATTAGCTGCCACATATTCTGCTTCACATGTTGATAATGTTACGATTGGTTGTTTCTTTGACGCCCAAGTGAAAGTAGTATTTCCATGAAAAATACATAACCGGTAGTACATCGTCGGTTTTCTATGTCTCCACCCCAATCGCTGTCACTATATCCAACAAGTTTCTATTCATCTGAAATGGAATAAAATACTCCATAATTAGTTGTACCTTTGAGATATCGAAGAATCCTCTTAGCAGCTTTGAAATGGGTGGTTGTTGGATAATATTCCATATCGACTAATTAATCCAACTGCATGAAGAATATCTGGTCGTGTGCATGTTAGATAGCGCAAGCTTCCTACTAAGCTTTTAGTGTTGAGTCTACTCTTTCTCCTTCTTCAAATTTAGTTAGCTTGACTCTAGTTTCCATCGGCGTGCTTATTGGCTAGGAATTTTCCATTTTAAACTTTTTCAAAATTTCGTTCGTATAGCTCTCTTGTGAGATAAAGATTCCATTGTCTTGTTGTTTAACTTCAATCCCAAGATAGACATTAGTCCCAAATCTGTCATCTCGAACTCCTTAGTCATTACCTCCTTAAAATCTTTAAACATACTGATCAGTGTTAGAAATGTCTATTTTAAGCCCCTACTTTCATGCTTATTTCCTATGATTATAACGTAAAATATATCACTTTTGATACTACGATTGATGTTTCAGGTCCAAAACACGAATTATACCTTACGAAGGAGCGTAAGTGGAAATATGAGGAAAAGCACGTGAATTCGGCCTAAATCAGACATAATTGGAAGCATTTCTGCAATTCTTAGACCGAGTGTACTGAAGTACTTGACCGGAGCTAAACAAGCCAAAGACTCATGTTACTTGACCGAGTAAATACACTGCTCGAGCAAGTCATAACGTGATCAAGACCCTTCGTATGGATTCTCTCTATTAACTCGACCATTTAATGAGAGTGGATAAGCTAGACCTTCCACTTACTCGATCATTTAACACAAGTGGATAAGCAAGATCTTTCCATTTACTCGGCCATTTATGATTAGAAGTTAAAGCAAGCCTTTTCATTCACTCGACCCTTGTGATTACTCTTCACTATATAAGCATCACAAGGGACTCGAAGAAGCTTGCTGCCTAGGGGGCCGAAAACCCTAGAGAAGTGATTGAGATTAGTCGAGTAACAAAGTGAAGAAGAAGAAGAAAGAGCCGAGAGAGCTCGGAAGACCGTTTAAATTACAGAAGACCATAACGAGGAGAATTGCAGCAGTTTGGAGCTCGACCGTGGATCATCAATCACTGAGAATTTCTCCCGTGTAGTTATATGATAATATAAATCCTCACTCCCGTGTTAGATTTATATTATAGAATTTAGACTGAGTAGCATTATGACGAGCACGTCGTTGAGTGCGTTAAACTTAAATTTATAATATTTCCTACAAGCTAGCAAGCGGCAAGTAGGGTCGAACCCAAAAGAGAGCAATTTAATTCTAGAGTATAATTATTCTAAAAATATAAAAAGGGGGGTTTCAAAGAATTGTTTTATGCTTCAACAAATAAAATATGAATGAAATATATATGTCAACAATCAATTCAGGGAGTTGTTTGCAACATAAAATAATTACCACACATATATGAATCATATGAATTTTATATAGTTTTTCCCGCTAGAGACACAACAAACATACATCCGCTAAGATAATATGTAAATAATTATATAAAAAAATCCTTATCTTCTATTAACCGCTAAGTTCTCAAGAAGATGACAATAGCATGAATAAATTATAAACTAGCTACACCGCTAGGCTTGACTAGAAAATAATCAAACAAGCATCACACAAGACATGTTAATATAGTTCACCGCTAGGCTACTCTAAACTAACATACAAGCATGTTATTTGCACAAAGAATAAAATTCACATAATAATAATCATGTGTTATAATCATCAAGACATGTTAACAAACAACTCCCCAAATTGGTGAGTTTAGTTACACATAATATCCATGACAAAACATAATAAAAATAAATGAGTTTGAAGTAAGAATTGTTTCACAAATTTTGATGATGAAGATGAGTCTTCTTTTATCCTTCTCCGCTGTCACTACGGCCTTAGATTGAGCTGACTTTGTCTCTAAAAATCCAGAATCTTCAACCTTGCAAGACATCTCCAAAATGGTGTAGAAAATGAGTGTAATGTAAGGTGGATTTTGCTAGAATCAATTGTATCTTGGTAGCTTGTTGTCCCCTCCTTTTATACTGCATTTTCATCATAAATGTCCAATTATCTCGTCACATTCCCATGAGCCTCGTATTTAATCCTTCCTCATTTCCAAAGTTGGTGATAAATGCAATTTGCTAAATCTGGAACTGCCGCGGACCCTGAACGATTTCCATCCGCGGAGGCTGAATAATTTAGGGAAATGTAATACCCTCCGCGGTAGAAATGCAGAAGCCTCCGCGTATATGACCATCCGCGGACCCTGAACTATTTTCATCCGCGGACCATGAAGACTATCTCCATAATTCAATACCCTCCGCGCCCAATAATCCAGTAGCCTCCGCGGAATTATAAAAAATCAGATCCTCTTGTTTTTGTTGACTTGTAATTGCGTCAAATTGTCAAAATGTTCTTGATACACCTATAACATAAATCATTCACAAAAAGTAAAATAATACATGAAAATATGTGATCAAGTGATGGGAATTTGCGATGAAATGGATCGTATAAATACGCTCCATCACATTAGCATACGAATCCTCACTCCCGTGTTAGATTCGCACGTAAACATCTACTCGACTAGCTTCATTCCTCCCGATGTTTTCACTAATCTGTCCAAATACGCTTATTAATACATTCATGCACCAAATATATTCGCTGCTCCCGCTTTGCTAATATACTCGATCTAATGGTTGTATTGATTCCAAAATAGTCTAAGTTCACCTCCCGGTCCTTCCCTAGAGAATACTACTCGACCTACTCTTCTAGACGTTTTGTCAGGACACCTAGACGTAGTCTTCGGGTATGATTCAACACACATAATAGTCATACAAGAATTGATTCATGTAAATTAGATAATCATGTTCAAGTTATTCATAAGCATTAGGGATTCATCAAATCCCCATCATAAGGAAACTACTCACTCATCTCGAGTGAGAATGCAAACATGTTCAAAGATTGTAAATTAAACGATTGTAAATAAAACAAGAGTAAAGTTTAGAAATTCTCAGTGATTGATGATCCACGATCGAGCTCCAAGCTGCTGCTATTCTCCTCATTATCTCGAGTACAAAATTAGGTTGAATGATCTTCTGTAATTTAAACGGTCTTTCGAGCTCTCTCGGCTCTTTCTTCACTTGGTTACTCGACTTCAATCTCAATCACTTTATAACTATTTTGAAAACTAGTAATCGATTTTAAAGAAGTATAGCTTAACTCCACTGTTCCCTTGGGTTCGACACTAGGTCACCCCTAGTTCTATAAATTCTTTTGAGTTGCGTGTTGGAATATTTACCTACTGAATTGCACGCGTCACATACTTTTGTTGGTTCCTATGAAAATTAAGTCATCCACATATAAGCACACAATAAGCACATCTTCACTTTCTTTCTTAATATATAGTGCATGCTCATAAGGACATTTCTTGAAACCGTTCTTCTGTAAGTGTTTGTCAATTCGGCTATTCCACGTTCTCGGTGCTTGCTTTAATCCGTAAAGAGCCTTGTTTAACTTTAATACCTTGTCTTCACTTCCTTTGACTTCGTAGCCTGGTGGTTGATGGATGTATACTTCTTCTTCCAAGACTCCGTTTAGAAATGCTGACTTCACATCCATTTGATGTATCTTCCACTTGTTTTGAGCTGCAAGAGAGATGATTAGTCGAATTGTTTCTAGTCTAGCAACTGGAGCAAATACCTCGTTATAATCGATTCCTTCCTTTTGACGGTATCTTTTGCCACCAATCTCGCCTTATATTTTTCTACTTCTCCACTTGCATTTTGTTTTACTTTGTACACCCATTTGACGCCTATAGCCTTATGTCCTTTGGGAAGTGAGCTTAGTTCCCATGTGTTATTCTTCTGGATAGCTTTTATTTCCTCATCCATTGCATCTCTCCATTTCTTTTCTTGTGCAGCCTCTTTATAGCTCACTGGTTCACACTCAGCAAAGAGACAGAAAAGTGTAAGATTATCTTGGCGTTCAGTCACATCATATAGATCCCCTAGGTTTCGTGTGCGTGGTGCATTTCTTTCATCTTCAAATGGTGATCTCTCTCTTAGTGTTGTTGTAGTTGGTGAAGTGGGTGGAGTTACTTGTTCTTCTTGTGATGGGACTAGTTGCTCTCCATTATCGTTTTCTTCAAATTGAGGGAAGAAAGTAAACTCACCAAGTTCCTTAGTGAAGCCCCATTCTCTATCTTCATCGAATATTACAATATCTCGACTAATTAATACCTTCTTACTTTTGGGGTTGCAAAGCTTGTATCCTTTTGAGTTAGCACCGTATCCGATAAAGATGAAACTCTCACTTTTATCGTCTAGTTTTGTTCTTCTTTCGTCAGGGATGTGTGTATGCGCATTGCTTCCAAATACTCTCAGGTGAGAGATACCAGGTTTCCTTCCACTCCAAGCTTCTTGTGGTGTCTTTCCCCAAACACTTCTTGTAGGTGATAGATTTAACAGATAGACTGCACACGTTACCGCTTCTCCCCAAAACTCCTTAGGCATTTTCTTACTCTTTAACATGCTTCACGCCATGTTGAGGATTTCTATTCTTTCTTTCCGCCACTCCGTTGTGTTGAGGAGATCGAGGGACCGTCATAAATCGTCGTATTCCATTTTCTTCACAGAATTTGAGAAATTATTTTGACATAAACTCTCCACCTCGATCGGATCTTATCGCTTTGATCTTTCTCTCACTTTCATTTTCCACCAAAGCTTTAAACTTCTTAAAATTTCCAAATACTTCGGATTTTCTTCTCAAAAGATAAGTCCAAGTTTTTCGTGAAAAATCATCAATAAATAGAAGGAAATAATAATTATTACCGATTGAATTTGGTTTGATTGGACCGCACACATCGGTGTGGATGAGTTCGAGGGGCTCGCTTGCTCTAGACTCTGTTTCTTTAGGAAAGCTTTTTCTGAATTGTTTCCCTACAAGGCACCCTTCACATAGTTGATTTGGGTGGTTGATACAAGGTAGTCCTCTTACCATCTCCTTCTTTGAAAGTAGCTCCAATCTTTGAAAATTTAAGTGTCCAAATCGAAGGTGCCATAACCATGATGCATCTTTGTAGCACGTTTTTAGACACTTTACCATCTCATTTTGTATGTTGATGAGAAACATCCGATTCTTTGACATCGGCACCTTAGCGATTAATTTATCTCTATTATCTTTTGTGGAGAGGCTATGATTTTTCATTCGAATATCATAACCTTTCTCCAATAGTTGTCCCAAGCTTAGAATGTTACTTTTTATGTTGGGCACATAGTAGACATTAGAAATAAATTGATGTCTTCCATCTTTCAAGCGAATTAGGATATTACCTTTTCCTTTCACCGTTATTGAAGAGTCATCACCGAACGAAATGTTTCCACCAATTGATTCGTCTAGCTCCACAAACATGTCTCTCCTTCCACACATTTGGTTACTTGCTCCACTATCAAGATACCATAAGGTCTCTTGCATAATTTGTTTTTTTCTCAACTTTATTGTAAGACCCTCGACACTCTGATGCATAGTGTCCAAATTTTTGACAGTTATAACATTGAATTTGAGATTTATCATATCTCGAATTTGGAGTGGTTGTTCCTCGCCCTCTTGTTGAAGAGTTTCCTCTCTCGTAATTGTTGTTGGAATTTTAATTATTATTATTATTATTATTCCAACCTCTTCCACGAACGCGTCCACTTTGTCCACGACCTCTACCTCTTCCTCGATTGTTTTGACTTCTTTCTTTTGGTTGATTCTCCTCCTTATTTTTGAGTTGTAATTTGAGTAGTTGTTACGTGAGTCCTTGCTTTTTCTTATGTTTCTCTTCATTCGCTTGTAGTGATCCTTGAAGTTCTTCAATCGTCATTTCTTCCAATTCTTTTGTTTCTTCAATGGTGACCACGATATGCTCAAAGCTAGTATCCAAAGATCGGAGTATTTTTTCTATCACTCTCACATCTTTTAGCTTTTTACCATTTCTTTTTAATTGATTTGTAATGGTGGCAACTCTTGAAAAATAACCCGAAATTGATTCGGATGCATTCATATGCAAGGATTCAAATTCACCTCTTAATGTTTGAAGACGTACCTTCTTTACTTTCTCCGAACCTTTGTAAGAAGTTTTCAACTTTTCCCACGCTTCTTTAGAAGATGTTGCATTTGAAATCTTCTCGAAGCTATCCTCATCTAAAGCTTGATAGATGAGATAGAGGGCTTTCTTGTCCCTCTTTCTTGAGTCCTTTAACAACACCATTTGTTGTGATGTTAGTTCTCCATCATTTGTAGATTCTTCGTAGCCTTTTTCTACCACTTCCCACACATCTTGTGAACCAAGAAGTGCTTTCATCTTGATACTCTAATTGTCGTAATTGTTGTTGTTGAGTGTTGGAACTTGGAAAGGAGTCATGCCGTTTGCCATCTCCTCTTTTTCAATAATGTTGGATCTCCTCCAACCTAGCTCTTGATACCACTTTGTTGGAAAAAAATTAATCTCACAACACTCTTGTTTTCTCACGAAGAAAACAAAACAACTACAAAGAATAAGGATCTCACAAAACAAACTTTCAAGGAGGAAGAAAACTCAAAAAATATTTTTTTCTCTCGAAGAATGATTTGTATTTTGATTGATATGAATTACATGTGGTGGTCACCTATTTATACTAAAACTAATAACTAAAATAAGTACAAATAAATTCTCCATGTGGTAAAACCAATATTTATGATTTTTCTAAAAACCATGCAAATTAATTCACCTTGATTTCAAAAATATTCCAAGAATGGACAAGTCTCCTTTCTTTGGTCATCTTCTCCAATTTATGATCTTCAAAAATCTAGAAGTCTTCATGTGTAATAATGATTAGGGGTGTCCATCGGGCCGGGCCGGGCCTCACCCGAATATTCCAAGCCCGATCCCTAAATACGGGTAAATATTCGGGCCAATCGTAAAAAATCGGGCCGGGCCGGGCCTCCACAAAATTCATAAGCCCGCGGGCTTTTAAAAGCCCGTTGACTTATGGTTGACCGGGCCAAAATCGGGCTTTTTACGGGCTTTTTCGTTAAATTAATTAATTTTTATTAAGATAATATATATTTCACTATATTTTGAATAATTTCTCATGACAAATAGTTTTTTAAGTACTTTTATAGTTTTTGATATTTGTCTCAAGATGAATTTTTAATAGAAACAAATAATTTTAAGTGGAGGATTTAATTAATTTCAACTATTGGATTAGATTAATCTAGCAGTTGAGATTAAATTATTTTTCAATTAAAATTTAAATGAACTGACAAAAAATACAGAGTGAATGTAGATTAATGGTTATTAATATAAACTATTGGATTGATAGAATTCAAGGTGAAATAATATTCTTCCGTCTTACTTAAGTATGTTAGTCATAGAAATAATATTCTAGTTTAATTTGTTATATTCATACTTTTAGATATGTTAAAGTTTGAGTTGCATATTTTATGTTTCTATTTTATTGGATGTTGTTATAATTAAAATCGATTGGTATACAAATAAAATGATAGAAGATGAATATTATTTTAACAAATTATATTATTTTTTTGATCGGGCTTTTAGTCGGGCCAGGCTTTCGGGCCGTGCGGGCTTGAAAAGTCAAGCCCGAGCCCGGCCCTATAAAAGCGGGCTCGGGCTTTTATCGGGCCGACGAGCGGGCCGGGCCGGGTTTACACCGGGCCGGGCCTCGGACTTTTTACGGGCTTTCGGACTAACGGGCCGTTTGGACACCCCTAATAATGATGGTCTTCTCCTTGAATTTCTATTCTTAGTTTTCTCCAAATTCATCATGTGTTTCTTACGTATTTTATTTGACTCCAAAATTTAAATTCTTTCATGTGTTATTTGTGATCTTGACACTTAATTATTCTTGACTCCATTGTATTTGATCAAGTTTATTTTTCAACAGGTGCATAGCAGCAAGCAAGTAGTTGCTTGGAAGGGGGAGACTACCTGAACCACTCATCAGCCACGCACGGCGGCGAAGGAAGCACTCACCAGCCACAAACGACGACGGAATAACTCATCATAAACGGACATGATATACAGAAGTTCCCTCATGAAGAGGGGGAGTTTTCATAAATTCTCTCAGCTGAGAAAGCTAGAGAGAAAAAGAAAAAAACTCTGCGTATTCTAAGAGCATCCCTCACCATAGTCAAAATCTGCGTATTCTAAGAGCATCCCTTACCATAGTCAAAAAATCTTACCATCCTTTTCTCTCATCTATTTTATCTCTCATCTTTTCATATTTTCTCATCAGTCATGGTTTTTTCACCATATTTACCACCATCATGATTAATAATTTTTTTACCATGCATCTTTCTCATACATCACAAATATAATTAAAATAATAATTAATCATTCACATTCTTATTTATATTTAATTCATAATCATTAATAAAATACTTGTTATTTAAAATATTTAATAAAAAAATTATAAATTCATATTATGAGTCTATTCCTGCGTATCATATTCATATATTATCAAATGAGTTCCACTAAATATTATTTAAGCGAAATATGAGTTGCTTTATTCTATGGTGCACCCCTTCTAGCTAAATATTTAGTTAAATCGATCGGGCATTCAGTAACAAATTCGAATGATGCTTTTTCATTTTTGTTGACGTGTTTTCACTCTCCCTGCCTTGTGGTCGATCTTTAACGAATTATGTAGGATCAGCATATGAAGTATATGATTTTCGTTCGTCCTCTACTATCACAGACATTTTTTAGTTTTGAAATTTTTATAAAAGGTAGAGCTCTGGATTCCTATTTATAGACAATAAAAAATTAAATAATAATATTTAACTTTTTAATTAAATTATCGTATATATTTTTAAATATAATTCAATTAAAATTTAATTTTCAGTAAAATTATTGACAAATATTGAGTTTTAATTCGAGAATTATATTGGATATGAGTCTCAAAGCTCATGGTAAACTCTCAAATTTCTCTCATGGGAATGTTTTTTTAAGTTTATTATCGGATGGGTAAAAAACCATGCAAAAAACATGGTGGGAATGCATTTTTTTACCATCACAGATTTTATGGTGCAAAATAATACGGTGATGCTCTAACAAAGAAAAATAGAGAAAAATCTTTCCAGATTTATTTAATTTTTAATGTAAGTCATATGGAGTTGGATTCTAGAAAGACATATAAATTTAGAGAGACAAAAGGATGTAATTTTGGTTGTTGATTTGATTAATTTGACGGTTGAAAGTTGATTTTTAATTAATTGAATGGTTGGATTTGCAAAAAATACGGGCGGTTGGTGATTGACGGTTACCAATATCAACTATTGGATTGATAAAAATCAATGGCTGAGATCATGTTATTCTGTGGACGCATGTCCTCCTAGATATCATTCATAGTCATATGTTGTATACGATTTTAGAATTTAAAAATTAACTATTTTTTTCGAAAATAGATTAATATTTTACTATAATAATTAGGTTTTATTCATTAATGACATATTGAGCCAATCAGATGCTCAAAAATCCGCAAACTAATTCCCAACATCGCAATTGAAAATTACACAAGTGCCCCTCCCTTCACATACTCAGTAAACGCCAAAGCAACCAATCCCAACATCGCAAATCTCCCATTCCACAACTCAGCATCTGACGTCATCACTCCATCACTCTTTGACTGAACGCTGACTCCTTTAAACAAAGGAATTAAAGAAGCAATCGACAGCAAAACACTCGATGCAACAAACAGCTGCACTCCACCATTTGAGATTTGAGAGAACACGTCTTGTCCGCTAGCTAATTCTACTCCAATGGCCGACACGAAACCCAACATTGCTAAACGACCGTTGATACGTTCTGGTGCTGGCCCACCGAATGCTAATATGTCTTCAAATTTGGTACTGACTTTGGGTGTTGATGAGCTTGAGGGGAGAGGTGTGGTGGTCGGAGTGGCGGAAGGTGTGGTTGTTTCCTTTGGTCCGTCCTGTTACAAAAATACTATTTAGTAAAAACATGTTCTTCACATTAAAAATGATCAGATATAAAGTGGCAGTTTCTATATAAAATACGTATCAGAAATGTATCACAATACCTCGACTGTGCACTTAACAGACATACGGCGAGGGGCGCATCTAGGGAGGGTAGGAAGCGCGGGTCTGGCGGAGAAGTGGGCAACTGGGGATGAGAAAAAGGATTGCATTGTAGCTGAGGCTGCCATTCTTGATACTAACTTGAGTGGTGAGTAAACTTTGATTAATGATTTGAGAAGTGTGTTGTAGCTGGTGTTGGGTCTTGTGAGAGTTAATGAGTGAATAATGATGGAGGGAGAGAGTGGTATTTGTAGGGAGGAGGGAAGGAGTGGGGTGGTGGATGGTTGAGTTCCACGTTGAGTGTTTTCGAAAATGAGAAAATGTTAAGGGGGTCAAGTGGTGGGACTTTAGTGAGTTGTCGGCATGTGAGGATTGTAGGACGACGTGGGTGTGGAATAAGCCAGAAGAGGCTTGAAGGTGGGTTATGTGGTTGAGATGGTACCATGTTTTTCAGGCGTGCTGTTTGATTGTCGATCCATCATTCTATTGTACGGAATCCATCGTTGGTTTGTTTAAGTGAGGAATGACATCAGCTATTCAGCTGGACTAAAAATTGAAAGGTGAGATTTTGGATTTCAAATTCTTAAATTTTAAGGTGGGTCTCTGATGAGCTCATCTCGCCTCTAATGTATGCCCACTTTTGATCATTCTTAGTCACATGTTTTACTTTTTCTTTAGAAAATTTATAGATTACTCATTCTTAAATACATACTTTGCATTCGTTAGTTTCTTAATTATCGTACAAATTATATTTTTGGACAAACATGAAGGGAATAGTTTATCTTACTCCTTTGATTGTCCAAAGAGATAATAATGAATTTAAATATGTGGTGAGAATGATTGATTTATAACCTAGGAGAGAAATTATGCCTAAAAAGACACAAATGCCCTCTTCTTTGAAATAGGCAAAACACTGTAATTAGGTGTATTTTAGTAATTTATACAAGACCATAAAGTGCAGGGGCTCCCGAGCATTAGCAAGAAAACGAGAGGTATTTTTGTTATTATGGGCGCATTGGGCAATTATCAAAAATAAAATACTTGATTAAAAATGACTAAAAGTGGAAAATATGAACACTCAAAAGTGAAAGTGGACAAAAATTGAATGACAAAAAGAAATAGTACATATAAATTTTATTGAAAAATACACAACGAAACGAGCGAATATGCTCGTGGATTTCTTGTAAATATGCTAGTTGACGATCGTTCGATAAAAATTAGTCAAATTCCAGCCTAGTTTATGAGTTCAACTATTAAGCAAATCAAATAGTCTAGCCTAGTTTAAATTTCCTATTAGTGGATCAAAGAACAGACATTTAGATTTCAGTTTAAAGATAAAAGGTTCATATGGTTAGTACTACAAACGACATTCACATGATCGTTACAAGCTGTAGGCCTCTCCAACTTACCTTAACACAATTTTATCCTTAGGATTACTCTATTGTGACCCGACCCTAAACTCTACCCTACCCGACTCTTGACCGAACTTGATCCTGCCCGACCACCCATGGGCAGGGTACGGGTAATATAATTGATACCCTACCCTACCCCGAACCCTGCCCGTTCATACCCTTTGCTACCTATTCAAAATATATACAAATTTATATAATATATTTAACTGTAGAACACTAATCGAATACCATATACAGAAGAATTTGAGTTATGAAACTTATTTTGAACTAGCAATAAATAAAATAATTTTATAATAATAATTTTTATTTAAATAAAAATAAAATCAATTCATGTAAATTAGGTTGTGAAATTATGTCTCAGACTTACTTCAGACAATCTGAAGCAAAGCTTGTGCAGTAAAATAACTAACAGTAAAGTAAAAGAC
The DNA here is from genome assembly GCA_006409495.1 of Sedum album. Classification (NCBI taxonomy): domain Eukaryota; kingdom Viridiplantae; phylum Streptophyta; class Magnoliopsida; order Saxifragales; family Crassulaceae; genus Sedum; species Sedum album. The sequence continues at coordinate 168,624 of QZGG01000286.1, forward strand.
ACAAGACTTGTTAACCCAGTTCGGCTCCTTTAAGGCTTAGTCTGGGGGGCTTACTCCAAAGCCCGATGGAAACGTTTCACTAATAAGTTCAAGTACAATTACACCAAATTGACTTTCTCAAAAACTCTAATGAAACAACTCACGGAAACCTCAGTCCGAGAGTACTGAAACCTATCAGCTATCCACCAGATCAGAACTCCACTGATCTCTTGTTCGTCAAGTGAACGACCCTCTGCTCTCTCTGAATGTATATCAAAGATCAACTCCTAGGAGACAGCGAATCACCTATGAATTGCAATAAGCTCCTTCTGCGCACCTGTCCGTGCAATTAGCTTAATATCCTTTCGCTCGTATGTAGACTTTCTCAACATTTCTAAACAATTCAGCTCTCTCAATCTTCTCCCAGAAAATCACACCTCGATCAGTTCTTTATCATCTGAATTTATAGTGTTCTATCAAACATAAAGATAGAAACTTACTAATCCTAATCAACTTCAGATTTCCTAATTCTAATCAACTTTAGAATATAGAAATTTCCTAATTTCGGAAACTTCCTAATTCTAATCAATTTCCTAATCCTGATCGAATTCTATTATGAATTAAACTATCATAACAATATCTAATTCTAATCGTCTTTGGCATTGTGACTTAGCCATTACGATGTAGTCTGAACGTCGCTGTTCATTCAGACTGTATAATCCTGCTTCCTGCTTCTCCTCTTGCTTCAGCAGCTATGATCAATTGCTTCAGCAGCTATGATCAATTGCTTCAGCAGCGTTGACCTGTTTGCTAACAAATGTGCCACAAACTGAGTTCACTTGCCCATTGAACTCTCAATCTCCCCCTTGGCAATTTGTTGGCAAAACTAAACTTCTGACAGATCTTTTCTGATCAGATCTTTTCTGATTATTGACAATTCCTGCCTTAGATATGCTTCAGAGATATGCTTCAGCTACTCTGAAGCAAACAAACTCCAGAACTTCACACCAGTTATCAAAACAACACAACAATCATACTAAACATAATGTTCAAATGTTCAAACAAACAAAAAAAACTGAGTGGTCAACGTCTGCCAAACACACAAGCATTCTCCCCCTTTTTGCCACAATTTGGCAAGGGTCTTCAAACTGCATAGAACGTTATTACTCCCCCTGGATTGCTACTGTGGTAGTCTATGTGGACACTTCCTCTTCATCTTCAGTATTCTCTTCATCATCTGTTACATCTACCACAGGATACTCAATCTCCCTTAGCAACAGCCTGGTCTGATTTAGTTCTGCCTTGGCCTTATTCATAATCTGCACCCAGTTCTGTTCAGTATTTTTTAGCCTCTGAATAACTTGTGCTCTCAAACTACCTGTCAACTCTTCCTTCTCAGTTTCAGCTGGAGGAATTATATTGTTTTTCTCCAATGCTCCCCTTACTGCTCCAGGAATAGAAACATCAACTTTGTGCTTTCCAGTAAACAACTTCCAGTCAGTCCCAAACAAACTTGGCTCACCCGTCATGTTTTCAGCATGATCTTTTAGCCTTGGACACTGAGTTGTAATGATCTCATAGATCATAGAGGGACAAGCAATTGGATAATTCATCAAGTTAGACTTAGCATGTCCAGCCAACTGATCAAATACCAACTGTCCAAAGTTAATCTTCATTCCTTTGCCTATAGCATACACCAATCTACCTACTTGCTTGCTCAAGGTAGTCCTATGCAACCCAGGGATCCAATTCCTCAAACAAATACCATGCAACAGAGAATATTTAGTAGTTAGGTACCTGGACCTCAATGTGCTCCCTCTCCATTCTCTAATAGTACCTCCTGTCAATTCCTTAACTACATCCTTCAGTTCCAGTTCATCAATATCTTCCACTCCATCTGAGATATTAAAGTACTCATTAATCAGTTGAGGAGTAATTTGTACCTTCTGCTGCCTTACCATTACAAAACCAAATTCAGAATTCCCTTGCATTCCAAATGTCCTCAGAATATTTCCTACTAACTCCCTGACAATAAGCTCATCATACGCCTTTGGTTTTGTCACAGTGTCTAACATTCCGGACCCTTTGATAGCAGATACAACTTCTGGTACTTCAAACTTTTTGGCAGATACTACTTTGTCTTGTATCACCTTCCTCTCCTTGACAATTTCCCATCTATTTGCAGCCTTAGTGCTACAAAACCAGATCTGATATCTAACAACTGGTCTGTCCACCTCTTTACCTTTCTCCTGAGTTCTTTTTCGGTTTTCTTCTCCAGCTTTGGTTCTTTTTGACACTACATACTCCTCTGGATTATCTTCTGAAGAATATCAGAGGACTCTTCTAGAGCTCTTTCTTTTTCTCGTGCAATCTGCTCTACCAACTCTGGAACAGTAGGCTGACCTTTTCCTCTTTTCCTTTTTGCTACTCGATCTGCTACTGTATTTGCAGCTCCCCCTTTATCTTGGGCCATTCGTTCCAAGGTAACAACCACCTCCTGTTCTTCATCCTCAGCCACATTTTGATTTTCACCCGTTTCTACGTTTTGTTCTACCTCCTCTTCTTCTTGATTTGTTTGTCCAGCAACCCCCTCAATGTTGACGTCTGTCTGAGTCTTTTCACTATCAATTCTTTCAGACACATTCTCCTCTGGTCGAATCTTGTCCTGCACAATTACTTCCACAACATGACATATGTCTGGACGACTTGCTATTAAATACAATAGACTGCCGATCATACTTCAGTGCAAGGTCTGTTCTACCTTTACTCCAGACTCATCTTTGGTTAGGTTCAGCTGTGTTGCAGCAGGGGTTCTTTTGTGACTTGCATTCTCAAGACCGAACTTTTTGACTAGGTTCCTGGCATACTTACTCTGAGATATGAATATTCCATCTGATTTTTGAGTTACTTGTAATCCAAGAAAGTATGTCATCTCTCCCACCATACTCATCTTAAACTCACTCTGCATATGAGACACAAACTGCTCAGACATGTGTTTAACATTCGATCCAAACACAATGTCATCAACATATATCTGGGCAATGATGAAGTTCTTGTTTTCCCTTCTTATAAACAAAGTGTTATCTACTCCCCCTCGCACATAGCCATGGTTGATAAGAAACACGGTTAATCGTTCATACCATGCTCTGGGCGCTTGTTTTAAACCATATAAAGCCTTTTTGAGGCGGTAGACATGATCTGGATGGCTGGATCTTCAAAACCTTTTGGTTGTGCTACATAGACTTCTTCATTCAAGATCCCATTCAGAAACGCACTTTTGACATCCATTTGGTATAGTTTGAACTTCAAGTGACATGCAAGTGCTAGGAGAAGTCGTATGGCTTCGAGTCTTGCTACGGAGCAAATGTTTCATCAAAATCAATACCTTCAATCTGGGTATAACCTTGAGCAACTAATCTGGCTTTGTTTCTCGTAATGTTTCCCTTCTCGTCGGTCTTGTTTTTGAATATCCATTTAGTGCCGATAATGTTTGCTCCAGCAGGTCTGGGTACCAAATCCCAGACATCATTCTTTCAAACTCACCAGTTCTTCCTGCATTGCTACGACCCAATATTCATCCTTTATTGCTTCTTGAAATTTTTAGGTTCTATGGTAGATAGAAAACAGGATCCACTGACCATCTTGACAAAATCAATCTTTTTGCCTCTTAGATTCTTGGGGCAAACGGATCGCCTATGATATCAGTTACTGGATGATCCTTTTGAATCCTTTGTGAGGGGATGGGGTACTATTTAAGTGGTCAGCATCTATATTAATTCATCTGAATCTGAGTTAACAGCAATCTTTCTGAGTATCATCTGCTTCAGGCTCTGCCTCAGCTTCTGCTTCAGCAGTATCTGGAGTAGGAATATTATTAGTATCAAAGTCAACATCTCCTTTTCGGTTATATCTTTAACTGCAACATTAGCTGATTCAATAATGCTTCTGCTTTTGGAAGATATACTCGAAAGGCTTTGCTATTAGGTGAATAACCTACGAATATTCCTTCTATACTTCTTGCATCCAATTTCTGTTTGTATTTTCTGTCTTCTAGAACGTAGCATATACTGCCAAAGATGTGAAAGTATTTTACTGTTGGCTTTTTTCCTTTCCATTTCATAACATGTCTTGGATGTCCCTGGTCTGATAAGTACTCTATTCAGTGTATAACAGGCAGTATTCAAGGCTTCTGCCCAGAGGTTTAATGGAACATTCTTTGCATGTAAGAGTACTCTAGCCATCTCTTGTAATGATCGGTTCTTTCGTTCAGCTACTCCATTCTGTTGTGGGGTTACTACAGCTGAGTGTTGATGTTGAATACCTTGTGATTTACAGAATTCTTCCATGTCCTTGTTTTCAAATTCTCGCCCATGGTCACTTCTGATAGTTATCAAAGTCACATTCTTTTCTCTTTGTATTTTAGTATCAAAAATCTGACAGCATCCACTGTATCTGATTTTTCTTTGAGAAGATTGTCCATGTATAACGTGAGAAGTCATCAACACAGACTAGCACATACCTTGTTCCTCCCAAACTCTCCACTTGAAAAGGCCCCATGAGGTCCATGTGTAGAAGTTCTAGTACTCGGTCAGTGGAGATTTTGTCTTTCTTCTTATGTGTGCTTCTAATCTGTTTCCTATCTTACATTCACCACACATGACTGTTTCATCACCTTTAATTTCAGGAATTCCTCTAATCAGTCCTTGATTTGCTACTCTTTTAGTGCTCTGAAGTGAATGTGACCTAGTTTCCTGTGCCAAAGAAGCATTTCATCTTGTCTGGTGATCATGCAACTCATCTGGGTACGGATCTGTCTATTTTTAGCAAATAGCAATTGTTGGAAGCTCTATCTCCGGTCATTACGCACACCCCTTTGTCATTCTTGACCTTACACCTTCCTTTGTTAAATCTACTGTCATTCCATCGTCACGAGCTGACTAATGCTTAGCAGATTTGCTTTTAATCCTTGACCAATAGCACATTATTCAGCTTAGGCAGTCCTTGAACAGACATTGTTCCTGATCCAACTATCTTTCCTTTAGCTCCATCTCCGAAAGTGACATACTCTTCAGGAACTTTTCTGAGCTGAGTAAGATAACTCTGGTCTCCAGTCATGTGAGCTGAGCATGCACTATCAAAAAACCATTGATCCGTAGGTTGCTGGGTCATCAGACTTAGGGCTACATAGCAGTAGTGATTTATTGATCGCTGGTGTCCTGTAGAGTAATTAGGAATCTGACCTTTAGGAACAAACCTAGGATACCAGAATTGTTTATACACTACCGGAAACCTCCTGCTTTTGTTGCTTTGTCTCCCTTGAGTGTAAGAATATAAGTATTCGGAGCACCTCGATCAGTTCTTGAGAGTTCAATGGGCAAGTGAACTCAGTTTGTGGCACATTTGTTAGCAAACAGGTCAACGCTGCTGAAGCAAGAGGAGAAGCAGGAAGCAGGATTATACAGTCTGAATGAACAGCGACGTTCAGACTACATCGTAATGGCTAAGTCACAATGCCAAAGACGATTAGAATTAGATATTGTTATGATAGTTTAATTCATAATAGAATTCGATCAGGATTAGGAAATTGATTAGAATTAGGAAGTTTCCGAAATTAGGAAATTTCTATATTCTAAAGTTGATTAGAATTAGGAAATCTGAAGTTGATTAGGATTAGTAAGTTTCTATCTTTATGTTTGATAGAACACTATAAATTCAGATGATAAAGAACTGATCGAGGTGTGACTTTCTGGGAGAAGATTGAGAGAGCTGAATTGTTCAGAATTGTTGAGAAAGTCTACATACGAGCGAAAGGATATTAAGCTAATTGCACGGACAGGTGCGCAGAAGGAGCTTATTGCAATTCATAGGTGATTCGCTGTCTCCTAGGAGTTGATCTTTGATATACATTCAGAGAGAGCAGAGGGTCGTTCACTTGACGAACAAGAGATCAGTGGAGTTCTGATCTGGTGGATAGCTGATTGGTTTCAGTACTCTCGGACTGAGGTTTCCGTGCCCCACCCACCCTAAAGAAGGGTAGAGTATATCGTACCCGGCCCATTGCCGACCCCTAGGTAGCTGGCACGGTCTTATAATGTTTTTTTTTCGGTATTTGATTTTAGGGTTAATTACGGATAACCACCCGTATAATATGCTATATTCCACCAAACCACCCCTATATTATAATAATACATTCCACCACCCTTATAAGTATAAAATTTCCAATCAACCACCCATGTACTGTACTGTCACCGTTACCGTTAAATATATTAATTTTTTAATATAATAATAGTATTTTTATTACAATACACCACCTCTATAATAAATATGTTTCCACTTCGCCACCTTTATAATCAATTTTGTTTCCATTTAACCACCTCTTCGTTAACTGCCGTTAACTGAGGTGGTTCTTTGGAAATTTTACACTTATAAGGGTGGTGGAATGTATTATTACAATATAGGGGTGGTTTGGTGGAATATAGCATATTATACGGGTGGTTATCCGTAATTAACCCTTGATTTTAATATTTTATAAAAATAAACAAGCGGACTTACGTTGGGCCTTGTTTTCAGATTGGGCTGCTTACGGGGGGACTTATGTTCAGAACTCTTAGATATCTTGGATTGCCTGGGCTTTCCTGCATCCGATCGACTCATACCTCCCAGCCCTATCTCCAGTTTTTAGGGGAAATTATCGAAAACCACCTATAAATATGGGTTTTTTTTCAAGAAACCACCCATAAATATGGGTTTTTTCCAGAAATCACCCATATTTTTGAAAATTATAGAGTCACACCCATATGTTTTTAAAATTTGTCAGAAACCACCCATATGTTTAAATTTAATCAAAATAATAAAAAAATGATGAAAAAACTTGAAAAAACACGAAAAAAATACTTAATTAATTAAAAAAATCATTGAAAAATATTTGATGCTAATTTTTTTTAAACCATTAAAAAATACATATTTAAGTAATTAGCCGAAGGGTAAATTGTCGAAAATCATAAAAAGAAACTTTTAAAAACGCTTAAAAAATACATATATTGAAATGAAGTACATATGGTATGTATTAAATGTGAAAACTAAATATATACAAAAATACGATGTCTTACAAATTTATAAAATTTTGAAGTTTTTTTTATTTTTATGGTGCCACTATTAACTATGTGTTACATGGTATCACATTTGTAATTTTTAAGACACCATATTTTGTATAAATTTAATTTTCTCATTTATATCAAAATTATAACTTTGAATAGAAGAATTTTAATTTGCATGTGTAGTGATAATTATATTGAATAAATAATAGTGTGTTATACTGTTACACTTACTACATACGCCACATATCTCAAATATAAATTTTGATACATTTTTACATATAAAGCATAACAAAAAACAAATTTTATTGCATATAAAGTAAAGTTTAAACACTCATTTTAAGACATTAAGATTTTTTAAAACTTTAATGGAGCAATAATGGTTGCCGGTAAATTTTGTAATTTTCAAGACACTATATTTTTGTATAAATTTAATTTCACATTTGTATACATATCATATGAATACATTTCAAATTTATATTTAGTTAATATCCTGATTTTTTAAATAATTTTTGTTAATTAATTATATATTTTTCGTATTTTTCGTATTTTTTAAAGTTTTTTATAATTTTTATTAATATTTTTATTATATTTAAACATATGGTGATATGGGTGGTTTCTGACAAATTTTGTAAACATATGGGTGTGACTCTATAATTTCTAAAGATAAGGATGGTTTCTGGAAAAAAACTCATATTTATGAGTGGTTTCCGCTAATTTGCCCTTTTTATTACAAGTAATGTGTACAAGTATCTAGTTGTTATGAATTTCAGAACCATCTAACGATGACCTACTGCAACAACGGTATCATTCAAGCTCAAAGTATTTCTAATCTACTCATGTCTAATTAAGCATCTTCAATAGCTCTTATTCACCAATCTTCAATCTTCAATCTCCAAGTAAGCTCTTTCATTTGCTAATCTTCATTATCCGTGTAAACTCTCTCTTAGGTCTTGATCAATCAAACATCTCCATGTAAGAACCTCTGTCTCCAAGCAAATGTCACCAACAAAGCAAGCATCCCACCAATTACAATTCTCCAATATAAGGTGTGGTCTCTAAACTTGAACCTATGACTTGAAGCATTTATGAAGATGCTCTAACCACTAAGACACTATCTTAGTGGTAGACCTCTTAGATATCCTTAAGAGGGGAAAGTATGCGATTGTTTCCGAATTGAAGTTTCACATGCTTAGATATCCTTAAGAGGGGAAAATAACCTCCGTGCTAATCATCGAAGTTTCACATGCTTCAGTCCATACGAGTCATGAATGTCTCATAGGGATCATATCACTTGTCAGTGTGCTACTCTACTCGCATTCCACCACTGCATCCCTGCTACTAATCCATAGCCTCCTCCCTGTTCCTCGTTCATTTTCCTATGTTAACTTAATGTTGTATCACAAGTTTTTTTGAAATGGGAACTTCAGCTGCTATTTTTCGATTGCGCATAGCCTGCAAATCACGTCAACCAGGTGCGACCACACTATCAACGTGTGACAGCTTCGACCGAATTCAGATATTTTATTTTTAAAGCGTTTTAGCAGAGATTCGAACTCACAGTCTTGCCTGATCTTGTCCTCATTGAATGAGGCTCATTCCTACCCACTCGACTACCATCTCGAACAAATATCCCAAAGCTGTTTATTTTTCTTCGTACCATTATTTAGGTGGGTCATCACCACTGGCCCAAAATTTAACCAACGTACTAAATGGCCCAAATTGAAGCTATTTTTCCACAACCTGGCCCACTTCATGCCGGTCATCACAAACAGAAAATCGTACCGTTATAAATGATGACTAGCAATAGTACAAGTGCGAAAACATCAATCATTATCAACATTTTATCAAACGTCCAAATGCTTCTTTTAAAACCTTACACATTAGCCATCCATCATCTTCAAATGAAGTGCTGCATTATACAATGTAAAAATTAGGGTTTGAGTGTCTGAAGCTCCAAGACAAACATCATAATAATATCTCCCAACCTCCCCAACCCTATCATTATCACAAACATTAAGCTTTCTGTCATTATCTATACATCAATGCATATCTCTATTCATCTTTCTTCATCATCTCACACTAATAATTTCTTCCTTCTTTTGATTCATGTCGACATTTTATGTGCTCATCGACGAAAGTTATTTGGGGTTCATGGGGCACACTATTACGTAAGATTTTAAGTGCCAACACCCTTTGTAGTTTGTTGTTTGTTCTGATCGATATCGAACATTTTTAACCTAAGGGGTCCTAACTTTATTTTCAACTTGTACCCCACAGTGACAAAAAGTCTGATCATGGAGATGCAACTCCCTTTGTGTACAAGTTGGCCGTTTGAGACACGTACCACGCATGCTACCTGATTTTTTTCTCTTTTGAGTGTTTTGAAACAGTATCAATGGATGCAAAAGTACTTAGAACAAAATTTATCAACTTTGAAACAGTTTAACAAAAGAGTGGTGCTTCGCGCACCGAAATTCGGTGTGTACTAAGTTACCGAATTGCGCTACATTTTCAAAAATAATAGATATGTAAAAATATTGAGGGTAATTTGATAATTTAATAGAATTTCCCAAAATACACTAAAGTGATTGGTGTAACGAGGAAGGAGAGTAAGAATATTTCATGTCACAAATTATTGCACCACAATTAAGGTCCTGAATCCAAATCCTCGATTTCTGATATATTCTGAGTGTTTCAGTAGCCATTTAGTAAAGGTGGTGTTTATAAACCTTGTCCATGTTTATTTACAACCTCGATGCCTTCAAATTAATAAACCGAATCAAACTTGAATTTGGATGGAAGCAATCCCAAAACTTGATAATAATTTTTATTGTATTCTGAGAACTGTGAGTATAACTCAAGTTAATTAGTGTTTTGAATTATTTTAGGTTGTGTGAAAAAGAGATAACAGTTGTGTAAGAATCAATGAAACCCTATCTAGGTCTTATTCAATAAGTATTGCTTACATCCCAAACAATGTAGCAACTTAGAGTGTGTATTGAATCTATGATGGCTAGCAAATGTTTCATAAATCTGACAAAGGGCTAAAGCTTGTAGTGTGTTTGCTTTCAGTTTAAAGCAATTATCGCAAACAGTTTTTGCTTCAAGAGTACACTTTATACATGGTTGATTTGGGTATGATTATCCGAATAATAATGCAGTTAATCAGTGAACGTAAGCATAGTTTGCGCTGCTCCAAAAATATATAAAAACAATCAGCAACTTGTTAGCCAACGTTATGATGAAGATTACTACTCCATGATAACAAAGTTGATTACATTTAAAGATCATTAAACATGCATTTCTCAATATCACATCATTTTATCCATTCAGTATAAAAAAATCATGTAACTAGTAGTAAACCCTTTTTATTTTGTATGTTCGGAATGACTTTTGTTTGAAATAGTTAAGATTCAAGTAAGAGATTCCAAATTTATGATATTTTGTGGGTTGGTCAAAATCCTAATATGATGTATAGTTCTCATTGATCAAACTTAAGTGATAAAATTGATGATTACTACTCACATGCGTGTGCGTGTATCACTAACTAACCATGTAGATATTTATAGATAAGAAGTTTGTCTATAATCAAACAAGTGTGTTGAATTATTGAATAGGTCTCAGACAACGTTGTCCAATACTGATAGTAGCTCTAACCACTTCAATAGATAATACCGTATTGTTCCCTTATCCTCTCTCCATATGATCATCTGTAACGTAAGTTTTTGATGTAAAAGTCAAATAAGAACATAATTAAAAGCGGCTATAGTTTCAATAGATACAAAGTAGAATGATTACACAATACATATATAATGCTAGAATGATCAGTAGTTTTTCGTGATACGAAATATCATGAGATGCCCAAATAAAATTAACTCCTGTGATGACAAAATGAAGTTCATCAGCAACCTAAAAATAAACTTTTAGTCATGGTTATAGACGAGATACAATCTTATATGGATGGCAATGCTGCATGTACCGTAAGGTGATCATAATTTTCATGCTTAAATTTCAATTGTGGCATAATCGTAACACTGTATGCAACTTGATATTTATGGTTTAAAGTCTTGGATAAGTATACAACCAAGTATTATGGTAGGCCAACCAATAGTGATTCCTTGAATGCAACAAGACAAATTGTCTATGACGCTTGCTGTCATTTACTAACTTTGTCCATATATATGGCCCCAACATATGCATCTAACTTATTAATAATGAGATTATTTGATCAATTTCAACTATTAGTATAAAATAAGTGGTCACCATTTGATTTGGATATTTCTATATTTTCTGATTGGCTCCAACTATAATAACGTCTAGCCTATGTATATCAGGTCCACTTGAAATAAGAGTCATTGAATGACAAATAATCATAGATCTACATTATTCAATATCATACAACGTTGAAATAGATTACCAAAAATTTGGGAAAATACGAATTCAGGTGTTTGAAATGTGGTTCTCGACAATGCACTCATTTTGAATTGATTTTTTGGTCAGTCATTCAGTCATTTTTCAAAGGTTTGTGGTTAAGTCTTCCTGAATGGATCTCTTATTTAGGTCTGGCGATGTAGGTTTAAAGAAACTCACCTAAATCCTTGTTCACTTCAAACTAAATTTTAGATATGTTAATGCTATTTGATCAGGTTTTAGAAACTAGGGATGCACCACACAAATGCCGCACAAGGAGCAACGGTCAATCGGTGAGCCACTCGGTCTTTATTCGTAGAGATCGGTAATTCAAGTCATCCTGAGTGCATCTATGCCCTAACTCTAAGGTCTATTCAATCCTTAAGCGAAAAATAAAATAATTAAAAAAAACTACATAAATGCCAATTAATTGACATGTTGTAGTTCAAAAATTATAATTCTTACTTATTTCAAGACAGAATTTTTGTTTAGAATAGTAAATAATAGTGTTTAGATATTACTATAAGGTTACCTGATTTTTGAAATAGCAAACTCTTGAAAATAGTTGTACTTAAAATCATGTTGTCAGGTAGGTTGTGAAAAAATGAAGAAATCTTCGACTGTCACAAACCTTGACTATTTGTGATAGTTTTGACTTTGAAGGCACATAATAATTTTCTTTAATAATTCACACGAGTGCATGCTTAAACTTGAATTTCTTTTACATGTTGTGGAAAA